>CAUYRH010124876.1:0-23562 GCA_963574655.1 Perodicticus potto | reverse complement strand
GTAATCCCAGCTACCTGGGAGGCTGAGGCAAGAGAATCGCTCAAGCCTAAGAGGTGGAGGTTGCTGTGAGCTGTGACTCCACAGCACTCTACGGAGGGCGAGAGAGTGAGACTCTGTCTCTACAAAAAAAAAAAAAGAAAGAAAAAGAAAAAGAAAAGAGCCATTGGACCCCAAAATTCCATAGGTAAGAAACAGATTGAGAAAAGCACTCAGCTGCAAACGCACACTAATTTTCATGAGAAAAGAAGATGACTCAGAGGACAGAACCAAGAATCCAGAAGGCAGAGCCACTGAAAGTGATGTAGAATAACTACTAGTCAAGAGTACGACAGAGACCCAATCAAGGAACTTCCAGTCTGCCCAGCTCTGTTTCAGTGCTGGTAGGGATTCCTGTGTGCCTCCCCCTCTGTCCTTCTGTGAGCAGGAATATTGTATGGCCATCTAAGCATTGTATGGTGAGTGTGGGTGTAGATAATTGTCTTTGTAGCCCAGATAGAGAGAAATGGCACTCAAGGAACTGTACATAAGCTGAGTGAGCACAGTGGCTGAAGCCTGTAATCCCAGCACTCTGGGAGGCTGAGGCAGGTAGGTTGCATGAGCTTACAAGTTCAAGACCAGCCTGAGCCAGAGCAAGACTCAGTCTCTAAAAATAGCCAGGCATTGTGGCGGGCACCTGTAGTCCCAGCTACTCAGGAGGTTGAGGCAAGAGAATCGCTTGAGCCCAAGAGTTCGAGGTTGCTGTGAACTATGATGCCACAGCACTCTACCAAGGGCAACAAACTAAGACTCTGTCTTAAACAAAAAAAAAGGAACTATACATAGAGCACTAGACCTGGCAAGCCTGATCTACACCCAGACCTGATAAAACAATATTCTAGACTTTGAGTTGATGCCATAATGGGATCAACTTTGGAAGAACGTAGGAGGGGTTGAGTATATTTTGCACGTGGAAGGGACATGGATCATTAGGACCCAGTGGATGAGCTGTGGCAGCCAGCCTCCAAGACGGCCCCCTGTGGTTCAGTTCTCTACAGCCCACTCCTACATTATACCAGAATTGATCTGTGTGTCCAATAGAATGTGGTAGAAGTGGTGTTAGCACACTCCTGAAATTAGGTTATAAAAGGCACTGTGCCTTCTGTCTTATTCATTCATCTGCAAGAAGCCAACTGCCATGCCCTGCGCTGCCCTACACAAAGCCTAACGTGGTGGAGAACTGGAGCCTCCAGCCAACAGCTGCGTGAGTGATCTCCAGCCCAGCCAGGAAAACGGCAGCCTCAGCCTGGATTCCTGACCTTTAGAAAATATATGAATGGCTGGGCGCCTGTGGCTCAAGTGGCTAAGGCACCAGCCACGTACACCTGAGCTGGCGGGTTCGAATCCAGCCCGGGCCCGCCAAACAACAATGACGGCTGCAACCAAAAAATGGCCGGGCATTGTGGCGGGCGCCTGTAGTCCCAGTTACTTGGGAGACAGAGGCAGGAGACTCGCTTGAGCCCAGGAGTTGGAGGTTGCTGTGAGCTGTGATGCCACAGCACTCTATCCAGGGTGACAGCTTGAGGCTGTGTCTCAAAGAAAAGAAAATAAAATATATGAATAATAACTATTTATTAATTCAAGTTTTGGAGTAATTTGTTACCTATAGAGAAAAACTTCTTTAAAGTGTTGCATTCATGCAGTTAAAGACAGCAAATGTCTGTGTGGTTAAAAGTGTATACATATTTATCTAAAGATGAATTTTAATAACAGACATGGAGTATGATCATTAAGACTTTTGTTTGTCACATGTGACCATATATATGTAAAGGACAGCAACATCAGAAATGCTTTCAAGAGTCAAGATATCACCACTGGAGACAGGAATGAATACCTACAACCTTGTAGTCATCGGGCAGGTACAAATCTTTTAACAGTGTGCCAAGAATGACTCTTGAATAAACTCCTACTGATACGTATCTGGTACCAGAACAGCTCTATGACTGGGGGGAAATGCTAGCGCTTGTTATTTTATATGCTCCCCAAGAAGCAAGTGGATTTTAATCTACTTGAAAAAGCTTAAAAAAACACAGGAGTGAGTGGAAGCAGGGTTTGGGCATTTGAGTTACCATAATTCAAAACTGAATCCCCAACCCCGAGAAAGGGTTTTCAAACCCAGAGCAGTCCGGGTGGAGCCTGGGAGAGCGGACAGGGGGCCGGAATAACCTAAAAAGAGTAAATTCTATGAGCCAAAGTTTCCATGATATTGAGGATCACTGAGGCATCTCCTTAGCGTCTGACTGGGACAAAAAAAGCTGGAACCAACTGTAACTAAATAAAGCAACAGGAAAGGGAGGACATTCTTGTCAGCAGTCCTCCGTTTCAGCGGGATGTTTTGGCTACGGAGCCAGCCGCACTCATCACTGAGATCTGACGAGAGCTCATCTTCTTCAGAGTCAAAATGCATCTCCTCGGGCTCTTTGATTTCAGAAAAGCCCCATCGCCTGCTTCATTCTGACCACATTAGAACCTGGGGTCATGGGACCAGATGTATTTTGACCCTCCCTGAGGAGAAGTTTAGATGTCTTTCTCTTTCATTCCTGTCTCCCTCTTTCTGTGAGCTTAGTGCCAGGACGAGGAGCCAGATGGAAACTAAAGCTCTCTGTTTATGACTGAACAGGTACACCACAAACAGCAGTGGAAATGTTCCACCCCACTGCCTCCCACACACCCAGACTGCCCCAAACCCCACCTGGAGGGCCCAGTCGCTAGCAGGACGATGATGGGTCCATGTCTATGCTCATTGAACCTGGCAATATTTGCTTAAGAAAAACATTTGGATAGAGGCCCCTCAGAAAACTCACATTTCCATATTTACTGGGGGATTTTTGTTTATTACAAATGAAGTTAAGAAACCATTCTGTAGCTTTGCTAAATGAAAAGAAGGAAGGTACTAAAGAGCATGCCAATAATCTTAATAATCATCTTTTAGCTTCTACTCCACATCAGGGTCTGTTCTGGGCATCCAAGGTCAGGGTAGACGGGTACACGAGACAGGTATTGTAATCCTCATCGTCGAGACGACAGAATGAGGTACAAGGAGGTATATGACCAACCCGGCTAAAGACGACTAGGAGAGGAATCTTGTCCCATTTTATACTATTAGAATTTGTTTTACTATAGGCATATATCATTCTGAAACATTTGACAAGATGTGACAAGGAAATGATTACTTAAAAAAAAACCATTTGGGGCAGAGCCTGTGGCTCAGCGAGTAGGGCGCCGGCCTCATATACCAAAGGTGGCAGGTTCAAACCTGGCCTCGACCAAACTGCAAAACAGAAAAATAGCCGGGCGTTGTGGTGGGCGCCTGTAGTCCCAGCTACTCGGGAGGCTGAGACAAGAGAATCGCCTAAGCCCAGGAGTTGGAGGTTGCTGTGAGCTGTGTGACGCCATGGCACTCTACCGAGGGCAACAAAATGAGACTCTGTCTCTACCAAAAAAAAACCATTTGCCTAAAGTCACAGAGCTAGTAAGCAACCTGGCCTAACTCCAGAGCCTGGTGTCCCCCTCTCCTCAGCACAGCTCTTCCTCACTCCACTGTCAGGAAAAAAGGATTCTCTAGCCATGGACCAACATGTGCATGGTGGCTCAACCTGGGAGGCAATACTAGAGACACTCTGGTAATAAAGTGACTTCATCACCCATCATGCACACGGGGACACGTGGAGAGGGAGAGTGGTGCTCGGACTGGAACTGTCCTAGGTGCGCTGAGACATACAGCCTGACTACGGGGGACTATTTCCATTATGCTATAAACAGACAACCCCCAACTTGTGACGGTTCAACTTGAAATTTTCCAACTTGATGACCTACTGAAATACTCATTTAGTAGAAACCGTACTTCAAATTTGGAACTTTTGATCTTTTCCTCAAATAGTGATATGTGGTAAGCTACTCTCTCAAGGTGCTGGGCAGGGGCGCTGAGCCCCAGCTCCCAGTCGGCCATGAGATCATGTGAGTAAACAGCTGGACCCTTCAGTGCGCTGTTGCCAGCATTTTTTGGATATTGTGTTTTGTGTTTTCACATTCCATCATGTCTGCAAAATGCCCATCTATGGCACAGTATTCAATAAAACACATGAGATAGTCTATGTGTTCTATAAAATAGGCTTTGTGTTAGATTATTCTGCCCAACTGTAGGCTAATGGAAGTGTCTGAGTATATGTAAAGTAGGCTAGGTCAAGCTGTGATGCCTTCTGGATTTATGACACTTCCGACTTACAATGAGTTTATAAGGACATAGCCCCATTGCCACCTAAGGAGCACCTGTATCAAATTGTCTGCCTTGAGCATGTATTATTTTAAAAAGTAATAAAATATTGTGCACCACTTCTTTTAAAAGAAAGAAATCTGTATTCTCCTGTGGGTCTCTATTCTTTTCCTTCAAATCAAAAGGCAAAATTCTCATAATTAAAATTATTTACCACCACAATCACTTAGTGCTGACAGCCATATATGTGACAATCATTATTACAGAAATGCTAATGTTTAAAAAAAAAAAGTGCAAGGAGACCACTCTGTAAGTTACCCCTCACCAGCAGGAGGGGAGCGACCCTGGGGTGAGGCTTTGGCGGTACAGGTGGCAAACCCAGAGATTATGTAACACCTCCCCAGAGGCTACCCTGTAAGTTAGTCAGCTTCTGCTCCACCTCTTGCCGACTTCCGCTGTTCCCCCAAGTGAAAAGACAATTTCCAGTTCTCTGTGGCTAATTTGTAACTTTCTCCAAAGGAAGAAAAGCCAGTTTCACAAGAACATATGTGTTACCTTGGCCACATCGTGGACCAGTACACAAACAGCTTCACAGCCAGGCAAGACTATCAGTGAACAGTGTAACTCGACTCAAAACAGAACGTGAACATACTCAGTAGGGGCAGCCTCGTCTGGACCAGTTCAGATGACTAAGGAACCTCAGGAAGTGGAACTGTGAATCAGAAAGAGACCTCCTTTCCTCTGACTCAATACTGAGTTCATGAGTCCAGGTGGTGTCCGAGGATACTGTGTCCCTGGAGGTGCCGAACAGCTCACAAATAGATGGAAACTAAGGAAAAACTTACGACTTTCATCTCTGCTTGCTCCATAAACCAGGCTCTGTGATCACATTGTACTAATCACTTTGCACATACTACTTAACCTCATTATGGTATGTGTCCCAAATTATTACCCCATTTTAAAGATAATGAAACTGAGGCTCAGAGAGCTTGCCACAAGTCCCACAGCCAACTTTGTGCATAACCACGCTCTTTCTATTATATTACACTGTCTCCCAACAAGAAGTGATAAGCAAAAATTTAAATGGTGTAAAGCATTCTGAGCCTCTTGTTCATAATTAGTATGGTCATTGTCACTCCGATTTAGATAAGCTCTAGTCCAGCAGGAGTAACAGAGCCTTTCAATACTTACTTTGTTTCATTCATTCTGTTTGCACACTTGGGAAAGTATCTACCACATAATTTTGTGTACAGTTATAATAGAGTATTATCTATTTTTCCCCCACATATAGACAGGTCTAATACATATTAGTGAATTAAGAGGGGCATGAATAGCCTGCTTTTCAAGGAGGTGTATTAACTCCAGCCTCAAAGTCAGTGCGTGAGTAGCCCATATTTCTTTGGGTCCACTGAACCCCCATACGAACCACAGAGGCACAGACAACCACACATGGCTGGAATTTGGCTAACTCCTCAAAAGTGGTTTGGAGCCTCTCAATTTAGGAGCAATGCTTGCAATTTGGATTTTTACCACTAGGTGGATGGGAGTGCTTTGTATCTTAATGGTTTTGCTGAATAACTAATAAGCTTTCCCCAGCAGCCGATAAACATTCAAGTTTATAAAGACAGTTATACCATCTTTAAATAAAGATGATTAGCTCTACTGAAAAAACAAGCTTTATAACTTCAATGGAATGAGAGAACAATAAAAACGTGATAATAAATAGTTTAACTTATAACACAAAACTTAATTATGCTATTTTGTAAAAATACCTTCTTTCTTTAAAAAGCATAAGAATTAACTAATCTGATTTAGGGCAAAAAGAAACCTTTACCAAATTGCTATAATTTTGTGCTTTTCTCGCTAAAATTCAATTACTGCTGGTTATTGCCAAATCTAATCTTGGTTTTACTTTTTCTAGTTTTAAGGAAACTTTAATTTTTTTTCCTATCTTCTTTTTATTTTTATTTTTTAAGTTGTCAGAACAATCGCAGAGTGTAAATGTGAGTTAGAAGCAACAACAGCCCCTACACATTCCTGGAGGGCTTTTACTTCCCAATTCTCCGCCCCCCCCAACCCCGTCAGATATGGTAATTGTGTGGTGGGAGATCTCTTTAGAGAAAAAATATGTGGCTCTTTGATTTGTTCCACTTCTATGGCTATCCCCACAATTGTCCTTTGGCAATCATCTCTTCCTCCAAGAAACTTCTTTTTTTCTTCTTAATTGGGATTCTTTGAGGGTACAAAGAATTAGGTTACACTGATTGTGGTTGTTAGGTAAAGTCCCTCTTGTAATTGTGCCATACACCGTGACCCCCCCCATCTTCCTCCAAGAAACTCCTTTCCATTCTAATTCCTAGACCTTTAAATCCTAGAACCAGCATAAAACTATAATAACAAATATATTAAGAAATGTATTGCCTGTATAATAAATCAGTCACTATACTATGCATTTTATATATATTAACCTCATTTTAAGCTACAATATGCCAACTATTAAAGATTATCTATAAAACTCCTCTAAATAGCTCCATGCACCCTTTTAAATGCTTTTGCAAACTACTGTTCAATGATGCTATTTTTCAGCAGCATATATTCACGCATATTGTATGCACTAATACTCATAAACACACACACACATATGCACACCTCTGTTCACCTCCTCCTGGTATTTGTTTTCCCTGGTGGCTTGTGGCTCTCTGAAAGGTGATCTGCCCCATTATTCCCACCTCTCATTCCTCCTCTGTCCCTGGTTCTCTGACCAGCAGCATCTCCACGGAGTAGGAGCTCGGTAGAAAAGCAGAGCCACGGACTCCATCTCAACCTGCCGAATCAGAAGGCACACTTGAACAAGGTGCCTGGATGAACTGTATGCACACCAGCATCTGAGAAGTGCTGCCTTTCCCAATACTCCCAACCAGGGGAAGGATAATCACATGATTAAGGAGTGAGACACTGGGAGTAACTGGTGGCAAGGCCAGAAGAAGTTAATAAGTGACTTAGAAATGCCAAATTAGCATTCAAAAGGGGTCATTAAATAAACATTCACTGGGTACCGTGGCTCAGGCCTGTATCCTAGCACTCTAGGAGGCTGAGGCTGGGTGGAAGTGGGGGATTGCCTGAGTTCAGGAGTTTGAGACCACCCTGAGCAAGAGTGAGACCCCATCACTACTAAAAATAGAAAAACTAGCCAGGCTTTCTGGCAGGCACCTGGAGGTTGCTGCAAGCTCTGATGACACAGCAAATAAGCACTTCTAGTATCTCAAGAGGAAATATACTTCTCCATAGTAAATAATAAGTAGTTATGGTGGGGCCATTATCTTCTGGTCTTGAGGGTAAAGAAAATCTCCTTGCCCTGATGCAAAGGAAATCTAACACTAATATCAGAAAACAAGTATTTTCCTCCAATATTTGATTCTAGGGGCAAATCTTGCACATCAGCAATCTACCTCTTTTCAAAGATGCCTGTTCAGAGTTATTCAATTGTCTCCACTATTGAATGAAGCAACACGTGTGTTCATAAATGGCCATGTATCATGAGTGGCATTGGTTTCTGCGAATGTCTCCCGTTCACACCCGAAGCTTTCACCTGCAAATGTGGAATACGAGGGTGGGAATTGCCGAGAGGCTCAGGGGTGGGAATTGCCGAGAGGCTGACGTGAGCATCTGGCTCTGGCATCAGCAGACTCAGCAAATTGCTTTAATATCTGAGATAGTTAATTAAAACTGAGGAGTCCTAAAATGCCTTCTTTAAATGCCAAGAAGCAAGGAGTGTTTTTAGCAACTGTTGAACTATGTGTTTGTGAAATTAAGACTTGGAGAGGAGGTGATTGGCAAGAAGTTACAGCTGCTGCCACCTGGCTCCTCCTGCCCTCTCTCCGGAGTTGCTGCCAAGTTGGGGCTGACAGTTTGGAGCTTTAGGAGAAGGGAAGAAAATCACTGGCAAGAAGAGGGTGAGAGAAGTGACATGCACGGGAACTGTGTGGCTATTTCCAGCCCCTCCTCTGCATGAGGAACAGCGACAGGGAAGTCTCGAATACTCCAGATAATGTTTCTGGAATCCCTGTTTGATGCTCTGCCTTAAAATTGCAAATAAATGTAAGAAAGTGAAGGACAGAAATTAGAGTAAATATGTTTTTGATACTACTAAACCTTATTAAAAGAAGAAAACAAAATTCAGGAGAGACAATTGCAATTAAATGGCTTGGAGTAAGGGGGGGTTGGGTTGGATTGCTATAACTGTCATTAAAGAATGTTTTTTAATGAGAAGCAAATCGCCTTCCTAGTTATGATCCTTTGTTTATTCCTCCTTGGCCTGACTGACTGACAGATCCATCTGCTCCATGTTCCCCAGGAATGGGAGGCATCTATACACCATGGTTAGCGCCATCAGAACTCAGTTCCACCCCAAGCGCTGAGCACTGAGTAGGACCAGACGTTCTCAGTGCAGACGGTACTGCCCCCTGGAGGTCACGTAGGGAACTGGCAGGGTTTGAGAGCACAGCAGTCAGGTAGGTGTTAGATATTGTGCAGTCAAGAAAACAACAGTCCTATACAATGAGTTGCCCAGCAGCTCATGCAACCTCTGTGTGGTCCAGATACATTAATAGGTTTAAAAAAAAAAAGAAAAAGTGATCATTTTTACCTGTTTATAATTTTCACACCTAGAACCTAAGTCCATTTAACATGTAGACATCAAGGAGTTTTCTGCATAGTATGAATTTTTCAGGAATACAGGTACTATATAAATCAAGAGAAGTTAGTTTGTACTTTTTTGCACTCAAAACTTTCAACAACACAAAACAGGGTTGTTTGTTATTGTGGAAATCCATGTCACTTATGGCAAAGCCATAAGACATGTAGGTATTTGAGTCACTGGTATAACAAACACATCATCAGTCTGCATTTGTAACCATCATGTGTACAATTCTGTGTCTAGTTAAAAGTTCCTTGCCCCTTCAATGACTCTTTTGGGATAGTTGTGCTCAAACATTTACATATTGATAAACATACTATTTAATTATCATTTGTTTTCCTTTCATTTCACCTTTCTCTTGCCATTGGTGCAATGTGTTGATTTTTAATTATGTGCAGGGAAGCTATGTTACTTATAAGTTGCATCTTAAAGTAGTGAAGGGGATAAAAAATATATAATAAAAAGGAAATATGAATTTGACAGAGTTGAAACTACTGGCATAGACAACATTCTTGGAACCTAAGTGCCGGAAGGGAAGCAAAAGACCAAGCAGACGTCTAGAAGAAACACTAGAATGAGGATTTGAAAATGTGAATGTGCTTCTGTTTTGTGGAGAGATAGTTCTTGACTTCTTGGAGTCTCCTTCAGTAACCTCTCCTCCGCTAACCCCTTATATGAGATCTGACGAGTTCATGAACTTACCCTGTGAGTGCGGCATACCTCACTGATGAATATCAATACCATCACCAGATGGCCAAGTGGAGTATTCAAAGGTGACCACGGTGAGACTCAGCAATGTGGTGTGTCACACTTTTTCTGGGACAAGTTCCCAAACTTAATTGTACTACCTCGTAAACAGGTGTTCGCAGTGTCCTCTCTGTTGCCTGTTCTCTCACTCTCATCCTCGTCCTTGAAAAATGTACCTATTCAAAAAGTTTCAACTAACAGTTTTTTTTGAGATAGAGTCTCATTTTGTTGCCCTCAGTAGAGTGCTGTGGCGTCACAGTTCACAACACTTAGGCTTAAGCGATTCTCTTGCCTCAGCCTCCCCACTAGCTGGGACTATAGGCGCCCACCACAATGCCCAGCTATTTTCAGAGACAAGGTCTTGCTCTGGCTCAGGCTGGTCTCGAACCTGCCAGCTCAGGCAATACACCTGCCTCAGCCTCCCAAGTGCTGGGATTACAGGTGTGAGCCACTGCGCCCAGCTTCAACTACCATCTCCGTACAGCTGATTCCAAATCTATACTATAGGTTTGACTGATCTGACCACCAAACATAGGCTTCTATTGTGTCTTTTTTTTTTTTTTTAGCAAAATACATGCAATTGTATTAACTCCCAAATTCATGTAGCAAGCCACATTCATCATCTTTTCCCCCAGGACAAATCTCCTGGTGTTCCTACCAGCTGACATCCTATCCTCCAAGTCACATAGAGTAAAAATCTTAGATCAGAAACTTCAGAATCATCTTTAAGAACTTTCTGCCCCTCAGCTTGGCACTTGTGGTTCAGCGGCTAGGGCACCAGCCATATACACCAGAACTGGCGGGTTGGAACCCAGCCCGGGCCTGCCAAACAACAATGACAACTAAACCAAAAAATAGCCGGGCATTGTGGCGGGCGCCTGTAGTCCCAGCTACATGGGAGGCTGAGCAAGAGAATCGCTTAAGCCCAAGAGTTTGAGGTTGCTGTGAGCGGTAACGCTACAGCACTCTACTGAGGGTGACAGAGTGAGACTCTGTCTCAAAAAAAAAAGAAAGAAAGAAAATTTTCCACCCCAACCCCCCCCCCCACCCAACCAATCATCAAGTCTGTCAGCTCCCCACAAATTTCTCTCTGAAATCTTTCTCAGTTATGTCCTGGTAAAATGGTTTCCCCCAAAATACATTTTTTTAAAGCTTTAATTTATAATGTTTGCCAATTTTAATAGTATAAATATTCCCACTACAGCTACTTTCAAGTTACAAAGATCTAACATCTGGCTTATAAAATAACTTAAAATTAAATGATAAACTCTTTCAAACTAGTCCTTCTTTCTAATTCTACTGCTATCACCCTAGTTCAGCCTTGTTATTTATTTTCTGAACTATTACAGGAGTGTTCCACCTTTAATTCTTTCCTTTTTTTTTTTTTTTTTTTTTGATACAGAGTCTCAATCTGTTGCCTTGGGTAGAGTGTGGTGGCATCATAGCTCACAGCAACCTCAAACTCTTAGGCCCAAGCAATCCTCTTCCCTCAGTTTTTCTATTTTTAGTAGAGGCAGAGTCTCACTTTTGCTCAGGCTGGTCTTGAACTCCATGAGCTCAAGCAGTCCATCCACCTCAGCCTCCCAGAGTGCTAGGATTACAGGCATGAGCCACTCGCCCAGCCAACTTTTTTTTTACGCTGCCACATCTTGGAAGAATAAAAGTTGTCTTGGGCCACGTAGTAGTAAATAGACAAACAATAATATTGTCATGATATTGGGCACCACACATAAGCAAAAAAAAAAAAGTCCTAACAAAATCAGCCTGCAGAATCAGCTAAACACCCCTGACTTAAAAGCTTACAAATAAGTTTACCTATCTCTAGCCCCAAATTACAACTGTGAAGAAAACCCTTTTATTTTTTTCTTGGTTATAAAATCAATGTTAAGAACCACAGCCTTGGCCGGTACATGGGCTCTCACCTGTAATCCCAGCACTCTGGAAGGCCGAGGCAAGTGGATTGCTTGAGATCAGGAGTTCGAGACCAGCCTGAGTCAGAGTGAGACACTGTCTCTTCTAAAAATAGAAAGAACTAGCCAGGTGTTGTGGTGGGCACCTGTAGACCCAGCTACTTGGGAGGCTGAGGCAGGAAGATCACTTGAACCCAAGAGTTTGAGGTTGCTGTGAGCTATGATGCCATGGGTCACTACACCAAGGGCCACAGAGTGAGACTCTGTCTCAAAAAAAAAAAAAAAAGAAAAGAAAAAGGAGGATGTACCTTTTGTTATTGTGAGACAGAGTCTCACTTGGTTGCCACTGGCAGGTGGCGTGCTGTCATAGCCCACAGCAG
The DNA here is from genome assembly GCA_963574655.1 of Perodicticus potto. Classification (NCBI taxonomy): domain Eukaryota; kingdom Metazoa; phylum Chordata; class Mammalia; order Primates; family Lorisidae; genus Perodicticus; species Perodicticus potto. The sequence goes on along the minus strand of CAUYRH010124876.1, from coordinate 11,580 downwards.
CCTCAAAATCTCGGGTTCAAGGGATCCTCTTGACTTCTCGTCCTGAGTAGGTGGGACCGCAGGTGCCAGCCACAAGTCCCAGCCATATTTAGAGATGGGTCTTGCTCTAGCTCAGATTGGTCTGGAACTCCTGAGTGCCTCCAAGCATGATGGAATTACAGGTTTCAGCCATTACACCCCCATTCCCTCTGCAGTTTTAAAAGGGTAACTCTCCATGGTTTTCCAGCAAATGGCCCTCCCACCTTTTTTTGCAAACCCTTCAGCAGATGACCTTTGATCTCTGTCATGGCACACCAGCCACCTCCTGAGCTACACCCTGCATTGCTTTAAAAGAGGTCGCTTCTCCTAATTCAATGCTGTTGCCATTTTCCATTTTTGGTGGCAGCTGTCTGCCTGCAGATACTTTTAGTAAATCTCTGCTACTAACACTATCCAGCCTGGTTGTTTTCGGTACCTTTCAACATCTAACGTTCCACCCACACTCAAGAGGAGGAGATTATACAAGGTAAAGATCATGGAGGACGTCTTAGGCCCCATCTACCACAGACCCCCTACCTTTTAGCTTAACATCTGGATTCCCTAATAAAGCAGCATTTCCCAGCCTCCCTTACATGTCAGCACAGCCACGTAGCTAAGTTATTTGCCAAAGAAATGTTGTACTACACATTGCAGCTTCTAAGAACCCTCTTTAAAAATGCTGCTGGTGCTCAACATTTGTCCCCTCACAATTTGACTCCTTCTTGCCACCTGAATGTATAATTTAGGAGCTGGAACTCTTGCATTCACTTCAGACTATGAAATGATAGTAAGAATGGCAGGGCAGCACCTGTGGCTCAGGGAGTAGGGCGCCGGCCCCATATACCAGAGGTGGCGGGTTCAAACCCAGCCCTGCAAAAAAAAAAAAAAAAGAATGGGTGTCACATGCTAGGATGGTGAAATAGAAAGATAGAAAGAGCCTGACCTGGCTCAGCGCCCATAGTTCAGTGGTTAGGGCGCTGGCCACAAGCACCAGGGCTGGCAGGTTTAGCCTGGGCCTGCTAAACATCAATGACAACAACAACAAAAAAAATAGCTGGGCTTTGTGGCTATTTATATCCATAGGTGGTGGGCACCTATAGTCCCAGCTACTTGGGAGGCTGAGGCAAGAGAATTGCTTAAGCCCAAGAGTTTGAAGTTGTTGTGAGCTGTGATGCCACGGCACTCTACTGAGGATATCATAGTGAGACTCTGTCTCCAAAAAAAAAGGAAGAAAAAGAAAGAACCTAACCCCATTAGAAAGCCAGACCCAGTGGTGTGCTGGTAAGTGGTAAACAACCAGCTCTCTAGTAGGGAAAACCCCCATTTGTAGCATTTGCTGATTCTGTATGTAAACCTTTCACCACAGCCGATGTCAAGGTACCAGTGTGACATCACTGACCACGGGGTAGGAGAAGACGCCAGCGATCGGTCCTCACAGTCACAATGACTGAGCCACCGCACGCCACTGGCTGTCCAGCCCTGGACTGCTTGCCTCTTGCCTTCTTTGTCCTCAGAAAAAAATCAACTTCTACCTTAATGCTCTGTTATTTTAGCGTTTCTGTCACATATAGACAAATCTAATCCTATGGTGATTTTCTCCAGTTTTCTCTTTCAACATGGAAATTTTCATTACTTGGATTTTTCTATGTGTTGAATTCATGTGACTCTAAGCAGGACAGTGGCTTCGTGGCACCAGGTTTTACTTTATTCAGCGGTCACAGTAGCTGCCATTTCATTTTAGCCTCCTGCTAGTGAAGTTTACCCTGCTTCTTATAGAGTAGAGCCTGAATAACTTTGCAAAGCTCAGAAGGAAACAGAAGTGCGATTGTGCCAGAGAAACTATAACCACCACGCTTTACAGAGACCTCTGGGCAGGCACCATGACGGGAAGTATTTTGAAGCAATGCAACAAATCCAGGACTATGAAACAGTAAAGCCCCACTTTACAGAGCTGCCTCTGAGGTTTGGTGAAGTTTGAGACCCACAACAGAGCAAAAAAGACTTCGGAACAAATAAACATCAGCACTACTAGAAAATACCTACTCACCTCTCTGAAAACCGAGCTGGCAAAACACACAGACAGTCTTTTTCTTTAGGTTTTAGTGGCTCTGAATCACTCCGGATGAATCTGCTGCAGTGGTTGGGTTGGCCAGTTACCTACCAGCCTGGAGGCCATGGATGGCCAGAAAGTGGCACCTCGTCTCCATAACAGGCATTTGTAGCAAGAGTACCAGCTACCCTGTTATAGGACAGCTTGGTGTCCACACCTAAACACAGAACCCAACAATGGCACTGACAATCCTAGGAAACACAGACCTCCTTCCAAAAAGACAGAAGACTGGCCAAGAAACACATGAAAAAATGTTCATCCTCCCTAAGCCTGATGGGATGCCTGCTAGCGCTGCCATATCAAAGCACCACAGACTTCTTGACTTAAAACAACAGAAATATTATCTCACAGTCTTGAGGCCAGAAGTCTGAAATCAAGACATTAGCGGCGCTATGCTCCCTCTGAAACCTGCAGGGGTATCCTTTCTGGCCTCTTCCCAGCTTCTAGAGGATTTGCATTTTGATTGCATTTTAATCAGAGAAATGCAAATCAAAACCATCTTGAGATTTCATCCAGTGAGAGGAGCCCACATGCAGTGTACCAAAGCTGCAGATATTGGAGAGGGTACAGAGAGGTAGAGACACTTATACCCTGTTGGGAGGATTGCAAACTCATATAGCCCTTATGGAAAGAAATATGGAATATTCTCACAGAGATAAAAGTAGACCTTTCTTTGAGCCTATAATACCATTACTAGGTATCTACCAAGAAGGAAAAAATGATCTTACCATAAAGACATTTGCACTTAAATGTTTACAGTAGTTCAATTCACAATCCCAAAGATGTGAAAACAACCCAAGTGCCCATCAACCCTGAATGGATTAATAAACTGTAGTATATGTATACCATGGAATACTACTCAGGCATAAAAGATAGGGAAGCTTTACATCTTTTGTATTTACCTAGATGGAGTTCAAGAACATTCTCCTTAGTAAAGTATCTCAAGAATGGAAAAACAAGCATCCATGTATTCAAACTAGCAGGTGAACAATTACAGGCCCACATGAGAGGAAAAACACAATTAAAATCAAGAAGGTGGGTGGGGGAGGCAGGAAGAGTCTCAGTAAGCCTCAGTTAATGGATATAAGGCAGGAGGATATGGCACACCTCCTGGGTGAAGGACTCAAATACAACTCAGACTTTTTCTAGCAAATGGAAACAATGCAACCTAATTGTATGTACCCTTATGTTAATCTGAAATTAGAAAAAAAAAAAAAAAAAGAAATATTGAGCTAAATCAGGGGAGGCTGATGCAGGAGGAGCACCTGAGGCCAGAAGTTCAAGACCCGCCTAGGGCAACATACCAAAACTCTACCTCTACAAAATATAGAAAAATTAGGCAGGCATGGTGGCCTTTGCCTGTAGTCCCAACTACTCAGGAGGCTGAGGCAGGAGGATGCTTGAGCACAGGAGTTCAAGGTTGTAGGGAGTTATGATCACACTACCCCACTTTAGCTTGAACAACAACAGAGCTAGAACATAATTAGCTAAATTTTTTTTTTTGGAAATTAGCTAGAGTCAGTAACTGTTGCTTAAAAAAAATTCTGATCATCCAGGTACCTGAGGGTGGCTGAAATTAGCCTCTGTGGAATACTGTACAATGACAGCACTGAATTCAAAGGCATCATTGGCTCGGCGCCTGTGGCTCAAGCGGCTAAGGCACCAGCCATGTACACCTGAGCTGGCAGGTTCGAATCCAGCCCGGGCCCGCCAAACAACAATGACGGCTGCAACCAAAAAATGGCCGGGCGTTGTGGCAGGCACCTATAGTCCCAGCTACTTGGGAGGCGGAGGCAGAACTGTTTAAGCCCAGGAATTGGAGGTTGCTGTGAGCTGTGATGCCACAGCACTCTACCCAGGGTGACAGCTTGAGGCTCTGTCTCAAAAAAAAAAAAAAAATCAAAGGCATCATTTACTCATTTGTATACCTGCTAACTCATGCACTCAACTAAAGATGCCGTGTTTTGGCCACGCAGGCATGGTGGCACATGCCTATAGCAGGAGGATCGCTGGACCTCAGGAGTTCAAGGTTTCAGTGAGCTATGATGATGCCACTGCACTCCAGCCTGGGTGACAAAGCAAGAACCCCATTATCTTAAAATATCAGAGGTGCTAAGTCATTCTATCCTATAGGCAGCTGAGAGATGAGGAGGGGAGAAAGAATAAAATGGGCTGAATTTGAGAGAACTGGGATTTGAGTCTGGGAGAAATAAATCAGGGATCAGCCACTATGTTAACACACGGCTGATCGGCAATTTTATGCAGAAACTATCCGTGTTACCAGGTTACCAGGTAACTCATGACCAGTCAGCAATGTGTTAAGAAAAGGAAAAAAAATGCCACATTTTTAATTTAAACTTGAAATCAAAGCATGGCTACAGTATAGGATTTACCTATTCTGTTCTTTTAGACTTATAATTATTAAAACTGCATGCATTATGGGGAGGAGGGGAAGGTATATACCTTGAAGCAGACTTCATATCAAAGAATATGCCCCTTCTCAGTGAATGGCAAATGTAGAAAATAGCAAACTTAAAAAGGGTTGTAAAATAAGATTTAGCACCTGTTATGAATTTTGTCCTCCCTGCAAAAAGATACATTGAAGTCCTAAACCCAAGTACCTCCAAATGTGACCTTATTTGTAAGTAGGGTTGTTGCAAACGTAAACAGTTAAGTTAAAATCAGGTCAGACTCGAGTAAAGTTGGACCCTGGTGCAATGCAGCCGGTGTCCTTCTGAGGCAGAGACACACAGAAAGAACTCCATGTGATGATGAAGACAGCTGCAACCAAGAAACACCAGATCACCAGCAAACCTCTAGAAGCTGGGAAGAGGCCAGAAAAGATGCCCCTGCAGTTTCAGAGGGCGCCCAGCCCTGCTAACGCCTTGATTTCAGACTTCCGGCCTCCAGACTGTGAGATAGTATTTCTGTTGTTTTAAGCCAAGAAGTCTGTGGTGCTTTCATACAGCAGCGCTAGAAAACTGATACAGTAGCTCTGAGACTTTCAAACATTGCAGAAACATTGGTAAAATAATAGCAGTAGACAGACACATGCAGACACAGCAGATTTTATAAGAAAAATCGCCGCCAGCCACAAACCATTTGTATCACAGTGCCTCTTCCTTTATCTCTTGCTTCCGATATTGTGGCCTTCTATCTAGCACCACCTCACAATCCACTGGGGCTGAAGGTGACAGGAGCAGAGTTACCTCTGCCCCAGACATCCTTTCCCACCAGAAGCTCTTCACAAGTGCACAGGGTCCCAGCCCATAGGGACTTCATCACAGACCCACACATTTGCTAGCAAGAGCATCCCCCACCTCTTATCTCTTTCCTACTAGCATTCAAATTCTGGTAACTGTGTATTTGTGACATTCAGTTCAGATTTTAGGGGAAAAAAAATGGTTCTATAAGTAATGGAATGTCACTCAGGCCCTATTATTGATGCCATTGACAAGAAAATAATGGCTCAAGTGCCATTTACCCGCAGCCCCCTGAGCACCTAGATAGTAGCACCACTATTGTTAGTGGGTGAATTTCCCATGGCCAGAAAACTTCTTCCATCTGTTGATGGGTTATGTACTCTGTTTTTCTAAAAAAGTTGTTCACTAAGAAAACACTATATTAGGCCATGCATGGTGGCTCATGCCTCTGATTCTTACTCTGGGAGGCTGAGGCAGGAGGATCCCTTGAGGTCAAGAGTCCAAGACCAGTCTTTGCAGGAGCGAGACCCCATCTCTACTAAAAATAGAAAAATTAGCCAGGCATTGTGATGGGTGTCTATAGAACAGCTACTGGGGAAGCTGAAGCAGGAGGATCACTTGAACTCAGGAGTTTGAGGTTGCTATGAGTGAGGCTGACACCATGGCACTCTAGCCTAGGGCAACAGAGTGAGACTCTGTCTCAAAAAAAAAAACTAAAACAAACAAAAAAGAAAACACTATATTATTTCCTATAAGGAAATTTTAGGGCTGTGTAAACCAAAAACCTATATATTTCTTTCTAGAAAATTCAAGGAAGCTTCAAAACCTTTCCAATTCAACAAATACATTAAGAATCTGCTGTGTGGCTGGACACAGTGGTTCACACATGTAATCCTAGCACTCTGGGAGGCCGAGGCATGTGGATTACTTGAGCTCAGGAGTCCGAGACCAGCCTAAGCAAGCCTGAAACCTCATTTCTAAAAATAGCTGGGTGTTGTGGCAGGCGACTATAGTCCCAGCTACTTGGGAGGCCACGATAAGAGGATCACTTGAGCCCAAGAGTTTGAGGTTGCTGTGAGCTGTGGTGCCACAGTACTCTACCGAGGGTGACAAAATGAGACTCTGTCTCAAAAAAAAAAGAATCAGCTATGTAGGATGTATGCCCTGTTGTATGCCCTGTCTTAGGGTGGCAAAAAGATAATGAAATACTTACAGCTGGGCACAGTGGCTCACACTTGTAATCCTAGTACAATCTGGGAGGCTGAGGCAGGAGAATTGCTTGAGACCAGAAGTTCAATGTCTAAGCAAGAGCAAGACCCTGACTACAAATTTAGAAAAATTACTTGGGCAAGTGGCTATACTCCCAGCTACTATGGAAGCTGAGGCAGAGGATTGCTGAACCCAAGAGTTTAAAGTAGTTGTGCGTTGCGTGAAAGTCTCCCAGTTGATTGGTGACGCAGAGGAATGAGTCCTGCAATGAAACTGTCTGAGTAATAAGGGGAACCACTTACACTCTCATGGCAAGTGGCAACTTTATTTCTTCCACCAGAACTTATATAGGCACATAACTTAATCAATAAACATATGACTTAAACCTTGGCCCCAGGCCTCTTACTGCCTGGTACTTACAGGCCTACAGATAAACCAGATTAACTGATAACCACTTTACTAACATTATCTAAAGCTATCCTTATGGGCTAAGGTTTAACCAGATTAACTGATAACCACTTCACTAAAGTTATTCTTATGCTAAGTAATCAAAAACAAAATCACAAAACAAGGTTCTGGGGAAATAAGCTGTTTGAATGCTTGACCATCTGGAGGCAGTTAATCATCTTTAGGGAGTAGTCTAGAAAATCCTGATATATACAGGTAACTGCCTGCAGGCCTGCTCCCCCAAACTCAGCCCTAAATCACTTTTACATGATTAGGTTCTAAGCCACATATGGAGTTCTATCCAAGATTTTTTCCTTTCTAACTCACAAAAGACTTTAAACTTGCCTTCACAAAATGGAACCATTTAAAGGTTTACTTATAGGCTTTTCGCCTATGGCTGTGAGCTATGATGATGCCCCTGCACTCTAGCCTGGGAGTCAGAGTGAGACCCTGGGGAAGGAAGGAAGGAAGGGAGGGAGGGAGGGAGGGAGGGAGGAAAGGTGGGTGGGAGGGAGGAAAAGTGGGTGGGGGGTAGGTACAAAAGGAAGGAAAGGACAAAAAAGGAAAGGGAAAGAGGGGAAGGAAAAAGGAAGAAGGAAGGAAGGAAGGAGGGAGGGAAGGAGGGAAGGAAAGATTACTTTACCAACAAGAAAACCACAGTCTGGGACAGGAATAAGACAAGCGCATAAGAACTGTTCTGTAAGACAAACACACACACCGTGGGAAACAAGTGAAACTGTACTCAAGAACACTTTCCATAGTGTCATCTTCCACAACACTACAAACCAACTAATTAGCTTACTCTTCAAGACCAGCTTCAAGATTTTCACTGCACTGTGCCCACAAAGTCCTGTGCCTAAAGTTCTTATCTCATAGTCTCTGCCCAGTCTCAAGACTTACCTTCAAATCACCCATCCCAGGACTCAAAAACCTGAATTTCCCCCCTTCCAAGACAATACCAAGGCTTTTTCAAGGTGGTACCCTCCTTTACCAAAGTAAGCAAAACCAATCTACCCTTCTTTGACTAACAGGTTGTTCAGCCGATATTTTGGAGAGTCAGCGGTCAGCACCCCTCTCCTCTGGCAAGCAGAGCACCTGTCATCTGAGATGAATTCATTTCACGTGGTAGAGCTGAAGCTTCTCCTCCAACCCCCTGGCCACGTGACCTGAGTTGGTCCAATCAAAGTCTTAATCTAGGTTTGGTACTTGGGATGGGATGTTGCAAACATCTAGAGCTGAAATATAGAACCAGTTAAATCTAGGTGAAGGATGGATAAACAGAAATCTCCCATCCTTGTCCTCATGAAGGAAGCAAAGCAACTGCCTATGCTGATACATCTTAGGATTCGGACTATTCAAACTGGCTCTTTGGGAGAAGTGACAGAAACATGCCAGGGTCCTGGCATTTCTTAGCTACCTCTTAATGGCTTCAGTGAGATATTTTAGGAAAGGCATGAGTTTCCAGCCCAACTGGCTCATTTGAAGGTGTAAAGGAAATAGCCATCCACTCCGGTAGTAACAAGACTCAGGTTCATTTTGTGCTATGGTGTCAGATGCCGCTCTGAGCATTTCACATGGGTTTCCTCATACGATTTTTGCAACAATTCCATAGAGTGGACACTGTTGTGCTCCATAGACAAACTGAGGCCCAGGGAGATGAAGTAGGCTGACCGAAGCTATACAGCTGAGGAAGTTGCAGCATTCGGAAGCAAAGTCTTGCTCTGGCGTCCATGCTTTTAATCCCTCTGTCTGCAGGCAGCAGACTGCAGAGGGTCAGACAGTACAAGCCTTGCAGAACTGCAGGAGATGGTTCTCTGCTTCAGTCAAAGGTGCCCGAACAAACACCCTGGGACCTTGGAGAAGGCAAAGAAGTGGGTAGGGTATTAAAAAAAAAAAAGGAGTAGTGACTCAGCACCTGTAGCTCAGTGGTTATGGCACTGGCCACAAACACCAGAGCTAGTGGGTTCAAACGCAGCCCAGGCCTGCTAAACAACAATGACAATTACAACAAAAAAATAGCCGGGCGTTGTGGTGGGCACCTGTAGTACCAGCTATTTGGGAGGCTGAGGCAAGAGAATCACTTGAACCCTAGAGTTTGAGGTTGCTGTGAGCTGTGACGGCACAGCATTCTACTGAGGGTGACATAGTGAAACTCTGTCACAAAAAAAAAAAAAAAGGAGTAATATAGGAATTTCATTCCCCAAACTCCTCCTGCCACAGAGGTAATCATCTTCTTTTTTCCCTTTTTCGTGAGACAAAACCTCATTCTGTTGCCCAGGCTGGAGTGCACTGGCATCATAATAGCTCACTGCAAACTCAAACTCCTGGGCTCACCTGATCCTCTTGGCTCAGCCTCCCAAAGAGCTGGGACTGCAGGTATGTGCCATCACACTCAGCTAATATTTTCTATTTTTGGCAGAGACAGTCTCACTCTTCTTCAGGCTGGTCTTGAACTCCTGACCTCAAGAGATCCTCCCACTTGGCCTCCCAGAGTACTAGGATTGCAGGTGTAAGACACCACACCTGGTCTGAGAGGTGATCATTTCTACTAAAGCAACATTCCCTGGGATGTAGCCTGATAAGGGCACACCCTTACTGTTTCCGGTGTCCCAAAGCTGAGGGAAAGATTGACACCATGGAGCTGAGGGTAAAGGTATGAGCAGGAAGCCTGTGGCTAAGAGACAGCAATCATAAAGGTGAGTCCTAAATTCAAGAAACTGGGCTCCACTACATCTTAGCTGTTAGCCCACAGAGTTGCCAGAGGTCAGATCTACCAGCATTATCTGTTTTGTTTTGTTTGTTTGTTTTTTAGGCAGAGTCTCACTCTGTTGCCCACACCAACCTAGCTCACAGCAACCTCTAACTCCCAGGCTCAAGGGATCCTCCTGCCTCAGCCTCCCAAATAGCTGATACTACAGGTATCTGCCACATCGCCCGACTAATTCTCCTCCTTTTAGTAGAGATGGGGTCTACCTCTTACTTAGGGTGGTCTCTAACTCCTAAGCTCAAGGAATCCTTCTGCTTCAGCTTCCCAGAGTGTTAGGATTACAGGCATGAGCCATGTTGCCCAGCCTCACTGGGTTTTTAAAAGGAGTTATATAGCCAAGGAAATGTTTCCGGGCTGCAAACAGGAGTCCAGGATTCCTCAGCCTCTACAGATATTCTCAGGCTTCCCTCCTAGAACCATGCTAACAGGAAGGGGACTGCCGCGTGGGCACGGCCATGGAGCACGCTGTCACAAAGTAGAACCAAGATCTTCCCTATTGTCTGGCCCCAGAGCCCACTCCTCTAGCTGGGAGGGGTCGCTGCCAACACAAACCAGCAGAGGGAAGTATACACTTCGGACCAGGGAGTGCCATCCATAGTTCTCCCTTCTCTTTTCCCAAATAACAATCTGTACACTGCAGGACCTCAGTTCCTTCACCTGTAAAGTGGGGATAATATTTATATTCACCATATGGGACTGATGGGAGGATTAAATGAGTTGAATACAAAATGCTTTGAAGAGTTCCTGACATGAAATAAATGCTCAATTAGCAGTGAATGTTGTTTTGCTGGGCCAACCTTTCACCTTCCTCCACCCTCCTCCACCACATCGTAGGTGTGTGGGAAATGGTTATTTATTCATAGGCTGTCAGGACTGAGTGGCCACCCATGGACTTGGGAGGATGGACATCCCCTAATAACCCTGGACTTGGGCATCAGTGAGCCATATCACCTTTGGTTGCAGTAGCTGGATCAGATTTTCGATGCGTCCCTGAGGGAGAAAGTCAGGTACGTCTTTGTTCTTTTATGGGGTAGTAGTATGATTTAACACTGGGTTCACTGTTAGAGCTGCATACGTAAGAAGAGGAATGTGTGTGCACGCACACGTGTTCCTACACATTGATCAATTAAAGCTGGAAAGAAACGAACGTCTGTGGGACATCACCTAGTAACAGAACCCGACTTTGTAACGTTGCCTCCCGCAGCCCCCACCCCAGCCGCACGGCCAGAGTTGCACCTAGCAACACACAGGCAAGGAGTGTGCTTCAGTGTTCCTAGAGGGAGGGGTGGTGCTTCAAAGGTGGGAAGAGTTGGAAAGCATAGGGAGCACATCGTGGTGGGCTACAATTGCTAAGTTGTGGGGTTTTGACTTTCATCTTTTATTCAGATTTGTAAGGACCCAAGACCATACAGCAGGCCTAAAGCAAGATCCGGGGTGCTAAGGATCCCAACTAGTCTTCCCAGCACATCTATTCCTGGCAGATCCCACTCTTTCAAACAGCTCCCATTACCTGTGCCACCTGGCATGGCTCTCCCCTTCCCTCCAGCAGCAGGCCCCTCCCTCACAGGAGCAACCGGCCTTCCTCTCCAATCCCCTGTCAATCATGGGCGCGTCATACAACTCATGCTTCCCCTGTTCAGCCCTGAGCCACAGCTGGTGCAGTCAACCTAACAGACAACAAAAGCTGATTTAGAACTATTTTATTTGAAGAGATGTTCTTCTATAGTTGTAGTTATAAACACAAAACAAATGCCGTTATGGTGAGTGCTTCACAGGCATCACTGTTTTCAAATGAATATGATCGTGTTTACATTTTTAGGCTACAT
>CAUYRH010124874.1:0-38885 GCA_963574655.1 Perodicticus potto | reverse complement strand
GCAAAGTATCTCAAGAATGGAAGAAAAAGTATCCAATGTACTCAGCCCTACTATGAAGCTAATTTATAGCTTTCGTATGAAGGGTATAACCCAACTATAGCACAAGAATATGGGGAAAGGGGCAAGGGTAGGGAGGGGAGGGGGGAAATTAGGGTGGGAGGGAGGGTAATTGGTGGGGCCATACCTACGGTGCATCTTAGAAGGGTACAGGTGAACCTTACTAAATGCAGAATACAAATGTCTTCATATAATAACTGAGAAAATGCCAGGAAGGCTGTTAATCAGTTTGATGAAAATAGTTCAGATTGTATATGAAACCAGCACATTGTACCCTTTGATTGCTCTATTGTACATAGCTATGATTTAATAATAAAGACAATAAAAAATTTAAAAAAATAAAATTAAATAACAGTAAAATGAAGTTAACCCAACCTAGAAACAACAAAAAGAAAGAGAATTCTTCAGTTCTTCAAGAAAGGTTTATTCTATTACTCTATGTACTTAACAAGAGCAATAAATGGTTGTCAGTGTATAATTAAAACAAACAAACAAAAACAAAAAATCCAGGGGATTATTCCATCTAGAGAATCCTTCTTGAAGTGTATGCATAATAAGGGCCTAGTGAAGTCTAAGTACGGTTTCCGTTACAGGTGTGGTACATAACTTGCAAAACATGTTGTGGACGCATCTTGAATTAATTATTCCCTAATGAGGAAACTGATAAAAAATTTGAACCTTTGGCCGGGCACGGTGGCTCATGCCTGTAATCCCAGCACTCTGAGAGGCAGAGGTGTGTGGGTTTGGCTGAGCTCACAAGTTCGAGACCAGCCTGAGCCAGAGAGAGACCCCCCTTGTCTCTAAAAATAGCCAGGCATGGTGGTAGTCACCTGTAGTCCCAGCTACTTGGGAGGCTGAGGCAAGAGAATGGCTCAAGCCCAAGAGTTTGAGGTTGCTGTGAGCAATGAAGCTTCGCACTTTACAGAGAGTGACAAAGTGAGACTGTCTCAAAAAAAAAAAAAAAGAATTAAAACTATTGATTAAGGATGATGAGCATTTTTTCATGTTTGTTAGCCATTCATCTGTCTTCTTCAGAGAAGGTTCTATCCATGTCTCTCACCCAGTGATAAATGGGATTGTTGGGGGTTTTTTGTTGATTAATTTGAGTTCTCTGTAGATTCTAGTTTTTAAGCTTTTGTCTGATTCATAATAGGCAAATACCTTTTCCCATTCTGAAGGTTGTCTATTTGCTTTAGTTGTTGTTTCCTTAGCCGTACAGAAGCTTTTCAGTTTAATTAAAGTCCCATTTGTTTATTTTTGTTGTTGCACTTGCCACAGAAGTCTTCTTCATAAAATCTTTCCCAGGCTGATATCTTCAAGTATTTTCCTCACACTTTCTTCGAGGCCTCTTATTGTTTCATATCTTAGGTTTAAATATTTTCTTCTTCTTGAATCAATTTTTGTAAGTGGTGAGAGGTGCAGGCCCAGTTTCAGTTTTTTACATGTGGTTATCCAGTTCTTCCAACCCCATTTATTGAATAGGAATTCTTTTCCCCAATGTATGTTCTTGTTTGGTTTCTTAAATATTAGGTGGCTGTGAGATAAATGCAAATCTAAACTACCCTGAGATATCACCTAACACCAGTAAGAATGGCCCACATCACAAAGTCTTAAAGCTACAGATGCTGGCGTGGATGTGGAAAGAAGGGAACACTTTTATACTACTGGTGGGACTGCAAACTAATACAACCATTTTGGAGGAAAGTATGGAGAATCCTCAGAGAACTCAAATTAGACCTTCCATTAGATCCTGCAATCCCATTACTAGGCATCTACCTAGAAGAAAAAAGTATCCTTTTATTATAAGGACATTTGCATTAAACTGAGTATCAGAGCTCAATTTACAATCACCAAAATGTGGAAACCAGGAATGGATTAACGAGCTGTGTTGTATGTATACCATGGAATACTATTAAGCCATAAAAAGATGGAGACTTTACATCTTTTGTATTAACCTGGATGGAGGGGGAACACACTTTTCTTAGTAAAGCATCACAAGAATGGAGAAGCAAGAATCCGGTGTACTCAATTCTAATATGAAGGCAGTAAATGAGCTGATACAAGAGGAATGAAGTAGCAGGGAGAGGGGAGGAGGGAGTGTAGGGGTTCATGGTGTATGATACACCTCCTGAGGGCAGGACACAATTATAAGAGGGACTTTGGGAAATGTAATCAGTGTAGCCTAAGTTTTTGTACCCTCAATGAATCCCAAACAATAAAAAAAGAAAAAGAATGTCAATTGTTGATAATATTTGCAAACCACAGAATATAATAGTATCTAATTCATTTAAAGTACATAGATTGTAATTTTATTGTTTTATTTTCAATTTTACAGTTAATCTCTGTCTTTTTTTTTTTTTTTGTCTCCCTAGGTAGAGTGCTCTGGCACCATAGCTCACAGCAACTTCAAACTCTTGAGCTTAAGTGATCCTTTTGCCTCAGCCTCCCAAGTTGCTGGGACAATGGGCTCCCACCACAATGCCCGGCTATTTTTAGAGACAGGGTGTCCTTCTTGCTCAGGCTGGTCTCAAACTCCTGAGCTCAAGTGATCCACTCTCCTCAGCCTCCCAGAATTCTAGGATTAAAGGCATGTGCCATTTTACAGTTAATTGTTACAGCAGATTTTAAGGAAGCAATAAGTACTCTTTACCAACAAACTATTTCTTTTAATTAAATCTTAAGCATTTAGTTACCAAATATTGACATGCAATCTACTGATTTCTTGGTTTTAGTTTAAAATCTGTGGAGTCAATGTAGAAAGATATATTTAGTAGCTTCTGAATACCTTTACATTGTGAATAACGTTAATGTACTGTTAATAATGTTCATATTTATGGAAGGACTATCCAAGTCCTAGGAATTCTGACCCTGATGAAATTAGTGGGGTATGATTCAATACACAGTAACATCAAATTTCTTTTCTTGTTCTCTTCCTCCTTTTAGAGAAATGTATGATAGAATTTTTGAGCCATCTAACTTTCATCAGATGCCAATTATAGAAGAGTTCATCCTCCTCTGCTTTAATAAACTGAGAACTTTCAATATTTGGTGTGCAAAGACTAACTGAAGTACATTTAAACTATTCCTTGCTCTTGATTGTATTTCCTATAAGTATAAACACTCATAAACTATAATTTGATTGAATGGACTTTCCTTTTCCTATTTGGTCTACATGCACCACCTGGTGGTAGAATAATGCATTTCAAGTGCAGAAGTTTTGTGTGTGTGTGTGTGTGTTCTGAGGGATATATAAAACGTGAAAGGGAATTTTAATATGTGTTTCTAAATACTGTTTTAAGTTGATGACACAATTATTCTGCACCAAATAGCTAATACTTCAGTACTACTATAAACAAGTACACAAACTAGAACCGGAAGTAAAGGAGAAAAGAATTCATGTTGGAAAGTAAAATTGCTGTCTCCTATTTACTTAGTTATAGAACTCAAAACTCCAGTTCTAAATTAACATTTATTTATTGAGATAATGCCCCTATGGATGCAAAAGTCAAGCATTGATAATCATTGTGAAGCAATTTTCTTAATTTCTAAGAATAACAGTTTTTTAAAGTACGAGTTCCCTTCCTTATATTAGTAGGCAGTATAAGTCGCAGGTCACAGAATTTTAAAACTACAATGTGCCACAGAATAATTTAAACTAGTGCACTAATTTTATAAATGTAGCAGCTGAGATTTGGGATATCATGTGACTTGCTCAAAATCATACTGTTTATTAACAATTCTACTCTAACTCAAATAAGAACCTAGGTTTTCTCACTTTCAGCCTAGGAATATAGGACATAAAAATTATACTCATATTCAATGGTGAATTATCTCTACCCTTAGTTCATCTATATAGTGCTTTAAGACACTAAGATGTGTGTTAATAATAGTAGTTATGTTCTACTATTCTGAGCACATAGGATTAATTAAAGAAATGCATGCTTCATAAAGCCATGCAAAATATTTTTTATTAAGAGACTAAATCCCTTTTAGAAATGTGTTCAAATGAATATTTTTCAAAATACATACAACTGCTATATTGTAAAGAAAATCTTAAAAAATCCCCTTTCCCCCTTTTACTGTTTAAAAATCAGAGATCTGTTTCTACAAAATAAGTACCCACTTGTAGATTTAAGCATAAACCATGTTTATAGCTCCCTCTCATGACCATTGAATACTATACAAGCCTCCTTTTATTTTCGCTGTTGTATTCAACTAACAGCTCACTGGTTAAGTTTTAATTGCTTCCAATGAGGTCAGCAAAGGTATTTATCGAAAAGCCCTGAATAAAAGGCTCTACACACACATACAAGCACACACGCTCTCACACACACAGAAAATCCTCTTGCCCGTTGATTTATGGAAACAATTATGATTCTGCTGGAGAATTTTTCAGCTGAGAAATAGTTTGTAGCTACAGTAGAGAGGCTCAAGTTGCACAAGGCAGACAACAGACATGGAACTCTTATATATCCAGCTGTTATCAACAGAACAAGTAAGTTACTGTTATTTGTCTTTAAAAACAATGCTGAATGTTTTCTAAATGGTTATCTCTTTCTCTTGTTTTAGTACTGAGTGTAAAAGTAAAGCTACTGGATTTTGGAGCCATGTAAATATTTATAGTAATTATGCTGTAGAAAATAAAGATAATGTTGAAGTTTTCCAGAGCAATCTTGACATTTAACTTGAAAAATGTGGGAGGTTAAGGAGAAAATACTTGATTAGCTACAAATATAAAAGCATATAATAAAGAAATCTAGGGAAAGCATTCCTATCTTTTTAATAGTATTTATAAAACTCAATTTAAATCAATAGTTCTAAGTGCAGGATGTTTCTCACAAAATAGCGACTGGAATGAACAGTGTAGTCATATTCTGATTTGTGTCTACCAAGGCAGAACTTTTACAAATCTACACAGAGTGATAAAGATATTGACATCCTCCTTGAAACCTGTTTTAAATGTATTGTCAAAGTATAAAATACATAGTATGTTATATACTATTTACCCACTGAAATTTATTCATGAAATTTTTATCTTCCTCTGTCTTCCTCTCCCTTATTCCTAATCTCTCATTGCAAACAGAAATCAAGTAGCAAACAGCATCTCAGCAACTGAGCTTATTACAACCTATTTTTATAAGGATATATCAACAGAGAGTTATTTAAGGAGGAATCCTATATTGTTATCAGGAACTAAAAGGATAAGGCTAACAATTTGGAAAGAACAACTACTCTTTCTTAAATCAATCTACAATTCACAAATAGGAAGAGGTCAATGACCTAGGATTAACAATCAACTCAAGATTTAATTTTCATTATGTTATTCATGAACACCCGGAGCACTATACTATAATGCACAAATGGATACTGACATGGATCCTGCCAACTTTGCTCTACAGATCATGCTTTCACCTTATATGTCTAGTGGGTACTATATCTTTAGCTTGCAATGACATGACTCCAGAGCAAATGGCTACAAATGTGAACTGTTCCAGCCCTGAGCGACATACAAGAAGTTATGATTACATGGAAGGAGGGGATATAAGAGTGAGAAGACTCTTCTGTCGAACACAGTGGTATCTGAGGATTGATAAACGAGGCAAAGTAAAAGGAACTCAAGAGATGAAGAACATTTATAGTAAGTAATGTTTTTTACTCAAAGTACTGCTATTAATCTTAATAATTTGTTAAAGGGTCGGTTTTCAAGTGACATGCTTTCTCAGTTTCCTTTTTTTGGGAAAAGATAAATGAAATTTCATCTTGTAATTTCTCTAAATTGATATAGTTAAACTATGTCCTTAAGAATGTCTCCTAGAACAGGGAAATCTACTTATAGTTGAAACTGATAACCCAAGCCAACTAGAAAATAGAATACCTCAGGCTCTCAAAGTGGTTATAAGTTGAGCAAAGTGCAAATGAAATTATTCACACTGAAATATGATTTATTATTTTCTAGCAAAACTAAGGTCTAATATAGTGCTTAGTAAATACTCATCAAAAACTACTTGTTGGTAGTTTGACAAATTGAGAATTTATTTTTATTAATTTGATTTCCTTTGAAAGAATAGTTCTGTGATACAAAATACTTAATCTATGCTAAAAATTCATTCCTGCGCAGTTGTGTATAGTTACAAAACAGAAGGGAATATGTGGTATCCTCATCTCCTCATCTGTTCATATCATAATTAACTTGTATTAGATTGGTTTATTATCAACATAGACAAAAAAGTAGATTTCTCCTAACATTTTCTTTATCTAAAACTTCAATGTCATAAAAGTTCTATGTTGCCTTAAGAAAAACATAACCTTGAGGAAATAAAAGTAAGTTAGAAGAGATGTTAATTCCATGATTTTCAATTTAAAAGCATTACATTGCCCCCCAGTTATTCTTTTTATGTTGACATATCAGAATTGTGTTTTTCAATTAACATTTATGACTAATAACCAATTTTAATAGTATAAAATTTAATGGTATAAAACATATACCTTAACATTTACACTAAGGATTCACAATCCCTAAGTGAAAATAAATTTTGTTTAGATAATATTACTATCATTTTAAAATGTGTATGTTAAAGCCAGTTGAAAAAGAATGTGTGGGGATGATGGTGTAAACATGTGCCTATAACAGTGGCAAGCAAATTTTTTTTCACTGTTTACTGAGTGATCTTTTGGATTTTAAACTAAACAACCAATAAATAGGAATTTGGGATAATTATGTTTCCAATATGAAAATGAGAGAACCTTTTAAAACATAATTGATAAAGAATGTTAGTGTCATTTTAGTGAATCGACAGTTATGCTTTTATTGTTATTACTATTATTAGTAAAGGTATCATGTTAGTCCTAGAAGATTGTTCTGATTATACTCAAGTTTAGCTAAGGAAATGACTATTTGGAGGAAGTTTTGGGAATATCCACTTTTATGTGAGCAAAATAATTTGGCTTATAATCTATTTATTTAAAAGTTACTGAGATTTACTATGGATATTAGAACATGGTAGAGATAGACTTTAGGACAATTTCTTAGCTTTTCCAAGACTTAATTTTTTCATATTTAAAACATGGGAAATTTCTAGATTATTTCCAAGATACATTCCAGTTTTCATAGTTTATTCTATTTTAAACCACAGCCTCTGTTACATAAATGTAAACAAACCTAACTACCCTTTATACAATCATCTCACACAAGGAATATTTCTCAAAGGTAAGATGAGCTGTTAGAGCTAATTTATTATTATGGTAATAAAGTTACAAAACTTAAACACTGTGGAATTCTTCCATATATGTTGAGTAGTTCTTTTTAAATGCTTTTGCCAAATAATGAAAAAGTGAAAAATTATAAGTAAAATCCAGTGAAAATGAATAGTGCACAATTATTTAGGATCAAAAATATCTGCAATTGGAATATATCCACATACATGAATTTTATTTTGTTTTAGTTAAAATTTTTTAAAAGGATGAAACTCAAGTATTTGTATACATACACGAAATGCTAAAATTATTTCATAGTTTGAAACATAATTTATTGCTAATCTTGAATAAACATAAAGCCAATTTCTTAAACTATTTCTCCTCTAATATTAATTCTACAGAAAAAAGACAGAAAAAGTCATCCAATATTATTATAAATTAGATTGTCATAATATCAATGTACTAAAAAGACATGATGTATGTTATGCAAATAATCGTCACTTCTATAAACTTTTTCTTGATAATGGTAAATTCTCCAGAAGGGGAAATTTTCATCAAAATCCTTTTAGTAAACCATAAAATGGTCATCAAGTTGTATGGCTATCCTGTTGAAGAAGGATCCAGTAAGATATCTCTGAAGTTAAAAAGGGGATAAATACTTTTATCTATGTGAAATCCTAAGGTACAGACAGAAATACTCCAATAAAGAATATATGGGAAAAAATATTCAAGGAAAATTCTGATAGCCATTTCCTATTATTTAAGGGGTAGACTTACTAATTTTAAGAGTGAACATCCATACATTAATGTGCTAATTGACAAATGTGAAGTTGAGGTTGCTATATTAGGAAAGCCAGGTACAAATAAAATGTTCAGCAGAACTTGTTTAAAATAATCAAAGAGAATGAGAGACTTGAAACCGTAAATTTAGAGATTGCTTAATTCCTCAATTAATAATTGAATGAATGAACAAATGAAAATAAGATGTTTCCTTCCTGTTTGATTTAAAATGAGAGCAAAAGCTAACCGGATTGCCATTAGATTGAAACACAGCAAAGTTCAGAAGGTGGTCAACAACAGAATCAATCTCTGAATTTCATTTTCAATATTTTGATACTTTATTTATTTTTTCTTTTGAGACAGAGTATCACTATGTCACCCTCGGTAGAGTGCTGTGGTGTCATAGCTCACGCAACCTCAAACTCTTGGGCTTAAGTGATTCTCTTGCCTCAGCCTCCCAAGTAGGTAGGACTACAGGTGCCCACCACAATGCCCAGCTATTTTTTTGTTGTAGTTGTCATTGCTGTTTAGCAGGCCCGGGCTGGGTTTGAACCCACCAGCCCTGGCGTATGTGGCCAGTGCCCTAACCACTGCTATGGGCACCAAGCCGATACTTTACATTTTTTAACAGGCTGTTAATCATCCTTCTTTGGAAGTCTTTTAAGATGGTATAAATTTTAGTGTCTTAGATGATAAAGTTTGACATAAAAAGTAAGATGCCAGGGAAATGTAATTGTTCTCTCAGTTACCATAGAAAGTTCCCAGTGTATTCTCCTGGCTTTTCTTTGAATGAAAGAAAAAATGACCCAAGAACGTTAATGGACTTCAGAGGACTATTTACTTCATTAGCAGAAGCACGACTTCCCCACAAGAATGTGTTTTTTAAGATATTGGTAAATATGGATCGGAGCTAACAGGAGAGGTGAAAAATCTGGGCGTATAAATCTCCTTCTAGAAGATAGATGAGTTAGGTGGACAAAGAGCTTGGAAGAAGAGAAGGAGAGTGATGGGCATTTCCGTAATGTCTCCTATCTTTAGAGAATTTAAAAAAAATTCTTTAAGCTATCCTGGATTGTGATGTTCTCACATACTTTTGTCTTATGAAATATTCTAAATTTAGATTAGAATGAATAGATTGCACCAAGAGTGCACCAAGAAACCCAACAGAAGTAAGATTTATATTAGAAGTAGGATTTATAAGATTTATATTATATTTTTATATGCACATAAACAAGAACTAACTATGTAGATGGGGGAATTCATGAGTGGACAAGAAAAGGTGGACCACATTTCTGACTCTTGGGAAGAAAGAGCTGTTATTAAAGAATTGGTCCTGAGGACTGCACATTACTCTTACTAAGGCAGAAAGTGTCTCCTCTTCACTTGTTCTCTCTGGTGGCTCCACTGTTAGCCTTACAGTAAGTTTATAAGCAATGAAACTGGTACCTAACCTAACTGCCAATAAGAATAATATAAGCATAAAATAAATTTCTTTAAAACATGCATTCAAAATGAACCAAATATTCACATTTTCTGCACAAGGAGAGCATTGGGAATATCATAAAGGGACTGGACATGAATAGTCAAATACTTCCACTGCTGTTGTCAGGGCTCTCCCCTTGAGGACAAGGCCATAGTGTGAATTTAGATAATTCTTGGACCAATCAGCCCATCAGCAGCCAGAGGCAATCACTCCACACCTGACAGAAATAACACTGTTGTTTAAGCTGGGAATTGAGGT
Source organism: Perodicticus potto (assembly GCA_963574655.1). Lineage (NCBI taxonomy): Eukaryota > Metazoa > Chordata > Mammalia > Primates > Lorisidae > Perodicticus > Perodicticus potto. Next base: position 29,113 of record CAUYRH010124874.1, on the reverse strand, counting down.
GCCGAGTGAGAGACAGCAGCAGTGCACTGGGCAATTGACGACTGCCCTGAGAGACAGATGTGGAACAAAGAACCCATTCCCTCAGGATTATTTTCTTGCTTTGGTATCCAATTACTAAAAAGTTGTGCTCTTCCCAACAACAGTCAAAATTATCCACTCCTTTTAAGAAAAAATAATTAATTGTCATAAACAACTGGTCCAAGAGAAAGAATGCCTCACTTGGTTATAATTGAGCATTGTTAGTTCCATAGCAAAAAAAGGGTTAGCTATCCTGAAAACTGGCCAATGATTTGGCAACATTCTCTTTTGGATTGTTAGTCTGTTACGGGATATGGCCTAACAATTGGCAAAAAACAAATAAACACAGTGTTGCTGGATTTGACTTTGGCCACAAAACTTCAGTGACTCAATTGTCAACAATTCTTTGGATAGGCTTCTATTCAGCAACAATCTCTGCTAGTAGCTTGCAAATATACATATCACCTCTGAATATGGAGATGATAAATTTGCCTATAGTCCAGACATAACAATATAAGGACAATTACTGCCTTTGAAAAACAAATTGTAAGAATGTATTTATGGATTTTAACTAAAATCCTAGAAATTATTGACAAAGTAGAGTCCTGTAGAACTGGTAACATACATTCTCTATAGTAATTTTTCAAGGCTTTAAATTATGGAGGATAGATAAATTATTGGGGAGTACATTTGTAAATAACTGTTATTCTTTAAAAACTCTAATATTGAAGATTATTCTTAAATTTATAATATTCCCCCTATTTTTGGCTATCACATGTGCCTGGCACATATTATCACTAAAAAATTTATTTATCGTCATGGCATATCTCTTATCATCTCTTTTTTCTTTTGTAAATCCTTATCGAAACTATTTTAATATCACTTTCATTTCCATATCAATGTGGAATATCAGATCATGTATTTTCACTTGTGACTCAGCTATATGACAACTCTTCACTCTATAGATTCAGAGCTTTCAGAGACCCAAGTGAATTGGAGAGAATGCAAGAAGTCAGGTTTTAGATATATGGAAGGGTTTGCCTTTTCTAGATTTTTCTATTTCTTAACCTTGGCTAACTATTATTATAATTAGCTGGGAAAACTTTAAAAATACTAATGCCAGGTCCGACCCACAAGATTCTCATTGAATTGATCTGGGGTGAAGTCTGGGAATAAGGAATTTTAAAATCTCTCCAGATAATTCTGACAGGTTGAGAACCATTGAACTAAGGGGATCATATTAGATTGCTAGGGAAACTGCAGCTCAATTAAATAAAAATCTGGTGAAGGTGGGAAGGATTCAGGCATCAGTATTTGTTCAGCTAAAACTGAATATCACTGTTTAAGGGCACCAAGAATTCTAATTCAGCCTGGACCTCCTCAGGTGTCCTGGGAAATGTTTCAGAACCCTTAGAGGGCTTCAGAGGGCTTGCACAGTAGAGGATTTTGGAATAGGCTTCATTAGGCAAGAATCCCACAAATAAGTATTGAGGGGATTTTTATGGGCTTGGGATTTTGGAATAGGCTTCTTAGGGAAGAGTTTCACAAATATGTGTTGAAAGTATTTTTATGGACCTGTCTGGCCTCTCTGACAAATCTCAATGGTTTCAACATTTAGTGAATTGACAGAGAGAAATGCATATAATATCTCTATAGCTACTATGTAAGAAGGTTGTTTTGGTAGTGAGTTTGCCACAAGGAAGAATAGGTCCTCTGTCACAGTCTCACAATGACAGGTTTGAATCTTATCTGATCTTTCAAGTGATGCTACAGCAGGGAATCTGGAGCACAGGTATTGATGTCCATTTACTTTGCACTCTTATCAACTTAGATGCCTCAAGTTAGACTCTCACCTCTCATCCCACCCTACAAAGTTCAAAGGCAGAGATTTAAAGAGAGAACCTCCAGCATAGAAAACCCATTAGTGAGAGAACCACAAGTCCCGAGGGTTGTCTTTATCTACTTTGAATTATTATAACCGAATACCACAGACTGGGTAACTTATTTTAAAAAAAGATATATATTGGCTCGGCGCCTGTGTTCAATGGCCTAAGGCGCCAGGCATGTACACCTGAGCTGGCAGGTTTGAATCCAGCCCAGACTCGCCAAACAACAATGACGGCTGCAACCAAAAAAATGGCCAGGCTTTGTAGTGGGTGTCTGTAGTCCCATCTACTTGGGAGGCAGAGGCAGGAGACTCTCTTGAGCCCAGGAATTGGAGGTTACTGTGAGCTGTGATGCCACGGCACTCTACCCAGGGTGACAGCTTGAGGCTCTGTCTCAAAAAAAAAAAAAAAAAAAAAAAAATATATATATATATATATATTATTTCTTATAGTTCTGAAGGCTAGCAAGTCCAATATTAAGGTGCTGCCATTTGGCAAGGATATTCTTTCTGTGTTATTCTATGGTGGAAGGTAGAAGGTCAAGAGAGATTGAGAGAGCAAGGGACAGGAGGGTCAAACCTGATTCTGTAGTAACCCACTCTTGTGATAACAAACTCACTCTTTTGAAAACAAACCTACTCCTGTGATAATGACATTAGTCCATTCATGAGAGTGGAGCCTTTATGGCCTAATCACCTCCTAATACCATTACAATGGCAATTAAAGTTCAGCTTGAGTTTGGGAGGGGAAATACACACCATGGCAAGGGTTTATGTACATCAGCAAAAAAGACATAAAACCAGAGGTTCGTTCCAGTCGTATGATTGACTGTACAACATTAAGGCAAAGTTTCCTTTATTTCCTAAAGATCCTAGTTTTTTCCTTTGCATTAAATACTTTTGGCAGCATGGTAACTTTCTTAATAAAACTGTTAGAATACAATATTTCTTTTTGTGTTGTTGTTTTGTTTTTTTTAGAGACAGAGTCTCACTTTATCGCCCTCTGTAGAGTGCAGTGGAGTCTCACCACTCACAGCAACCTCCAACTCCTGGGCTTAAGCGATTCTCTTGCCTCAGCCTCCCAAGTAGCTGGGACCACAGGCGCCCACCAAGACGCGCGGCTACTTTTTTTTGTTGTTGTTGTACAGTTCAGCCGGGTCTGGGTTTGAACCCGCCACCCTCTGTATATGGGGCCGGCGCCTTACTGACTGAGCCACAGGCGCCGCCCAGAATACAATATTTCTATATTTTGATTTCACATATGACACAGAAGAAAATGCAGCAATTGTGTGTACTTAAGTAATATGGAGAAAATAGAACTCTTATTAAATGAAATGCATTTCAGTATGAACTCCTTCCTTTTTGAAACAATATCCAACATTTCTCCCCTCAAAATAGGTTGGAAATGAAAATCCTCTGCCTTTCGTCTGGTTTGGAAAGCCATGTTAAAGAGTCCCTGAACACTTCACTGCTACAAGACTACGTTTTATAACTGTATTTGAGATTATATCTGGACCTACCTTAAATAGAAAAGCCATATCAAATTCACTAACGAAGAAAATGTCATTAAAGGTCCTTAATGATATGTATGAATGTATTTGTGTATTAATATATAAAGACAAAGGGATTATGATGGGGAAGGAGAAAGGAGAATTATCCAGTATCCACGCCCAGGCAAACAACATCATTCTCAGATTAAAATAGTTTGATGTATATTGAGAAGAATTGGCTCTAGAGATTCTCTAGTTGTTCTACTCAAATTTCATTCAGAAGAAAATAATCTCTTCTATTGGAAGGGTCATGCTTACTTCATGAGCCATTTAGATGAGCCATACTCATCTCAGAACAAATAGGAAAAAATCTTTGTGAATAGGAGGGAAGAGAGCAAAAGAGAGAAAGAACAGGGGTTTTTATATAAAAATTAATGGATTTTAAATCCTCTGTAAATTTAAAATGAAGTATGAAGGATTCTTATAAAATATTACTCTACTAACTTTCTTGATGCTCTTAAGAAATGAGGGTATTAGAATGCAATGGATTAGTAAAGTAGTAGAGGGAGGATTTCTGAGATTAAAACAAAACAACCAAAATGCTTAGGGTTGGATTTAACCAGAAATTGACATAATAGTGCACAGAGGAGTTCAAATGATGATAAATTATTGCAAGTATTACTCAAATAGGGGGTTTGAATCTATTAGTTACTTTTGTGCCTAAAACTGTAATAGTCTTTGCTTATTATATCAAGACCATGCTGAAAGTGAGTTTATTTGTACGATTAAAGTAATAGAAGTGAGGCATATATCAACATTCTTAAATACTTTATTTATCATCTTCTAGTGTAATATTTCCCATTTTATCCGCCTATTTGAACTTTAGCTGTAATTGTAGATAATGTTGAAAAAATGATTTTTTATAAAATTCAGAATCAACTCAGCTTTCAGATTTTTCTTAAGGCAATATTCCATATTGTGTTTCTTAGAACACTAGTGTCCCTTGAGATATTAATGGTGTTTCCTGCAGCAGAGTTTCTGTGACTAGCTCACTGTGAAATATTAGTTTAAATAAGTTGAGCTATGTTTTAAAGCAGAGTTTTTGAGTCTATATTATACTAATGTGAATTGCAAAACTCTCAGAAAAGAATGCCCATGATTTCCCAAACTTACCTGACAATAGAACCACTCCTCCTTCTCCCTCAACCCTTCATCCCACCTACTGTCCCTGGTTTGGGAAGAACAGTTAAACTTCACTAAATTGCAGCTTAAAAGCTATTGCCTAGGGATTCATCTTTGGTATAGTCAAAAACTAAACCAAGCTGCATCTCCCTTGTATGATTTAAATTAAAAGGCTATAAATTGACCTGAACAATATTTTATAAAGGCATTGGACTTATGCCAAAATCAGGAGCCTGCATATGATTTTGGACTATTAAAATGGTATTTAGGGTATGGATGCTGGGCTATTAATGCAGAGATCTGCAGTTCAATTTCGGCCTATTTTAAGTGCTTTCTGAGTTCTGAGCAGGTTTAGACAATTATTTTCCTAATTTGACATGTCCAATAGCTATTGTTTGTGCAACCTATAAATTAACCAAAAAAATTTCCCACAAAGTAAACTGAAAATGTTTTAGGATTCCAAAATGATTGAAGCATTCTTATTCTAAGTACCTAAAAAAAATAAACTTTCTTTTCAAAAAGTACTTTAAGCAAAAGTTGTAGTTATTTTAATGTATCAATCAGGAAACAAATTTCATGAATTGCTCAATAACTACTTAGAAATTTGAAATTTAGCATTACCTGATGGGAAAACCATAAATTTAATGAATTAATTTCCATATCCTTTGAAGAAGTCAGTTATTTTGATTTTAAAGAGAGACAGAGTTAGTAATGGTCTTTTTCTCTTATATGCCCCACTTGCTTTTCTACCTGTACATAGCACATCTGCTTTGTCTCATGGTTCTTGCTGTTTGTGTTTGGCACTACCCCTAGAATATCAGTTCTGGAAAGATAAACACCATATCTTACACTTCTTTTTAAACTCTCAGTGGTAGAAGAAGGAACATTTAGCTCAATGCAAGAGGTGGAAGAAGGGAAGGATCGGCAATCATGCAATATATTTTTCCTTTAATTTATCACAAATCTTAAATTAGTATAAGAAATAGATTATTAAAATATTAAAAAGTAATTTAATTCAGGTAAGAATTAAAAGCTTTGCTTAAATAAAAGAAACATACCTAACTTCCCTTTTACTCTCAATCATTTAAAAAAAGAAATTGGCCTCCAGAAATAATTTGACTTTCTAAGTAATTTCAAAGGATAAGTAGAACAGATGGTTTATTTTAGAGGACAACTACACAAGAAGACACAGGTAGTACTGGTGGCACTGGTGACACCAGAAGGGGGATTGGCAGGGTATAGTGAAGACCAATCCTAGAAGAATTGTGGCCCTTCTTAACATACTTTCTTATTATCAGCTGACTGTCAACTAATCAATGCATAAAAAAACTATATGCAGAAAGGTAACAATTAATGGTTGATATTAGTTTAAAGAATGTCTACAAAAGGAGATACCAATAGAAAAAGTATTTAAGATGTACACTAGCAGAAACTAAGACATGGGCTGATAATTTTGGGCAGGGGTCAAATCCTAGACTTGGTGATCAGCATTGAGGGGAGGAGAGGGAATATGTATGTAGAAAGAAAAATGTGGAGAAATGGAAAGTTGATGAATCTACTCCCAATTTGTTTTAGTGCCAGTTGCTTGATCGTCAGGGTCATTTTTGGTGTCTTATGGTGTTTCTAATTGTACTTCTGACCACAGGCCTGGATTGTCTGGTTTATATTGAGGTAACTCTCACAGGGAGATCACCTGTTGATGGTGGGCAGTTCTCTCCCTTGCATGAATAATGAAGACATTATACAAAATTTTAAAGATTGGTGACCTTTTGTTTCATTCTTTTATTAATTCAGCAAATAGTCACTGATACCTTCCTTTGCCAGACTGCGAATACAGTAGTTAACAAATCCAGTCCATGTTTTTGGGAATTAATAATTTAGTTGTGAGGCAGGGAAGAACCATAAGTGAGAGAGTGCAAGTTGAGAGCACAGAGGGGATTGCCTAACTCAACATGAGAAGGGGCCGTGGGCATGCAAATCTTTTCTGGGAGGAAATGACCTAAAGGATAAGTAGGATGAAAGATAGAAGACAGAAGTATTATCCTCAGAAGTAACGTTTTCTGTAGATGCTTGCTATTAAGAGAGAGTACTGCAAAGTTGGGAAATGGAAAGTGATTTAACATCTTTCCGAGTATCAACATCACAAATGTAAATGGTTCTTTCTTATTAAAAATATGAGAACATTTGCTCTTTATCAATTTGCAGACTTTGAATGATTTCTGTGTTTATTAAAAACAGAACCTCCCTAACAAAACTAAATTCTCTAAAAGCATGGACTGTGGATTTGTTTACCACTGCATTCTCAATCCGTCAAAAGGAGGTATCAGTGACTCTTTGTTGAATCAATAAAAGTATGAAAAAAGAGATTACCAAATTCTCAATGCTTTGTATAATGTATTTCCTTTGAAGGGTAACTTTTTTGAAGGCACAATTAAATTGGAATAGTTTTTCTTCCAGGTAAATGTGTATTTTTCTCTTTTTAATGACTTTGCAATCTTTGATAATAATTGTAACCTGCTTAAGTGAGCTGTTCACAAATAATCACTGTAAAAGCTACATTGTCATTTTGGAAGGGGTTTTTTAACAGTTAATAAAAAGGGAGAGAAATAATAATTTTGAGGCATGTTATTAGTATTTAAGGACCAAACTATGGTAGTTACCTATTATATTCTGTAAGACATACTTTTACTGCCATGAAGGTTGGCTCACCGATTACACCTATCTGTGTAACTAGGAGACTCAGCAGTCAAGCAGCTGTGCATAATTTTATTCCAATTCATTACATAGGTTAATGAAGTAATAGATTTTCTCACTTAGAACTACTGAGATGTCTGTTTCTGAGAAATTAGGCTCACCTCCTTTCTTGTAAAAATAGTGTGTTATAAAACAGTGTTCAGTGTTTAACAGGAACACAGTGGTCCTTTCAGCTCTGAAAAGATTCTGGTCTTTAAATTTTCTCTTAGCTGACCGGAAGTTGATCAAATATTGAATAACAATATATCCCCAAAGAAGATAAGCATACACCTATATCATGATTAAGTTGTACTTTAAAATTTATGATATTTTAAAGTACTATTTAATAGTTTATTATGTATTCATATTAATATTACCATTGAACTCACTGCACTATGTACAAGTAAATTTTGTTATTGCTATTATAAATCTTCTAACTTAGTTTATGCAAAATTGCATAATATACAATTGAGAATATTTTTATTGAGTGACTAAATATAAGCATATAACTAAAATGATGATTATTTAAAAATACATATGCCAATATTGAAATTGGTACAGAGTATTTTATTCCTTTTGAATTAATTCTCAAAATACCTCCTTGCTATCAGCTTTTAATCACACTATTACTTCATTTCACAGAGGAAAACAAAAGACACTCAGGAAATGAGATCTCTTGATAAGTTTGTTGGTTTATAAGCCCTGGTTATAAAATTAGACATAGGCCTATTTTGCCTCCTATTTAGGTTTTGCTTATTTTAATTAAGAAAGATTAGTGTTCAAACTAGGTGATGATTCAAATGATCCTAGCAAAAATCTTTGTGCATAATAATTGCTTTCTGGAAATATTTGGGTGGTCACTTAAGTTACACACGGTAAATATTAAATAGTAGGTCTGATGAATTCACTGTGTAACATTATTATATATTACAGAGCAAGAAATTCATGTACATAATACTGCTTTAAGACTTCCAGTTCACTCAGAATCAATAAAAATTGGTTATGAAGAGAGACTTGGAAGGAGAAAAAGGTATTTTTCTCTCAATGGAAACATGGGTCATTAATATTAAAATAACAAAAATCACTACTATAGCAAGAGTTAAACTTAGGAGTGGTTTTTATGTGTTCAATAGTATGCTAAATACTTTATATATCTATAATGTTGGCAGATTTCTCCTTAGTTTGCAGCTGGGGGAGCTTTTGCTCACAGAATTAAGCAATTTGCTCTAGATTACATAGCTAGTAGTAACTGTCAGAGTTGGAAAGTGAATCTAAGTAGGTTTAACTCCAAAGCATAGTTTTAGTCACACGTATCACCACACGTGTCACCTATACTGTTATTGGTGTTATTATTGCATATTAATTTGTACCATGCAGTGCAATGATTTACATCTGAAGAAGTAAAAACAGCTGATTTCTTTTCTCTGTAATATGACTTAATGAGTACTTGGCATTATTTTCTTCTTATTAAATAAAAACTTTACTCCAACTTTCCTTGTACAAAACATCTCCATCTGTCTTCCTCTAAGTTGCATAGCAACCTTCAGTTTATTTTGCTTAAAAATTGCTAAAGATGCTATGAAATTTAGTTTGGTTGTGTTTTAAACACACTTCTCACATTTATTAGAAATATTTTCTTGTTCATTAGTTTGTATCTGCATAATTATTATAGAATTTATACATTATGCATATACCTTAATTTCAGAAAATAAATCAGTCATATTTAGGAGTACATAGAGATAGTTTCCTTAATCTAAAGGCCACTAAATCTAAACAGAAAAACACAAAAACAAAAGAATCAGCAAAGAGTTTATTCTAACGAGCACTTCTGAAGGATAAGTTGGAAAAAAACTCAGTTTACTGATAAATAGGTTCTTTTGTCTAGGATTACTATGTTTTCAAGTTATTTCTAATCTTCTTAAGACTTTCTCCAACAAAAAGGGAATAATGATGATGAGTTACTGCAATACAGTATTTATGGAATTATATTTTATGAAATTTTTCTGTGATTCTAGGTACATTATATCTCCATTTCTCAATGTTTTTCAAAATACTAGTCATATGTATTATTTGTGGCCTGATTAATCTTGAGTTCTCTCAATGTTTAAAAACAAACCTCTGTATTCTGAAAGTTGCAGTGGCTCTAACAATTAGAATACTACTTATTGCAACATTTATTGACCATATATTATGTGCTATGTACCTTGGATACATAGATATACAACATAGAGATCCACTATTTGAAAAATTTTAGCCTGCTTGGGAGTACCAACACCAACAAGTCAATTGTAACAGAATGTTAGTAAGTACTGTGATAAAGATATGTTCAGGGAGTTAGAGGACAATAGTGAAGGGCAGCTAATAGAACCTAGAGAGATAAAGACTCTTAAAGAACATAAAATTGAGACGATATTTCAAAGAGCTAGTGGGAGTAACTCGAGATAGAGAAGAGAGTAGGGAATGGGGAAGGAAAACAAAAGAAAAGGCATCAATTTCTGGAAAACAGTCATGAGGAAAAGCTGAGTGGTATGTCGGTAGGTTTGTATGAGAATGAATGTTTCTAGAGTACCTAGTTTAAGGTGGGAAGCAGGAAGAGAGGAGACTGCAGTAAAGTCTCACATTTGAGAAAGTTGTTTTTCATTTTAGGGAACATGGACTTTACCCATAGGTTATAAAGAGTGACTGAAGAATAGTAAAAGCAGTAACAAATCAAAAATAGTTATTTACATTAGTCATAAAAATGACCTGAATAGTTAATATCTGTTAATAACTAAAAATACTATTTTTATTAAAAGTCTAACCCCTTTTCTTACCAAATCTTCTTACAGAAATACCCATAGGTAACAAAATTAACTCATGTGAATGAATATCCATTAATTTGTTCCACCTACTCTTTGATATAAGGGTATGTAAATGGATGAGATTGTCCATTGGAGAAGAGTGAAGGCAGAAAATATAGGGTTGAATAATTCACAATTTATTTATCAGCCTTAGCTGATATCAGCCATAACAATGTACTATTTTAGTATAAACATTAGTGCATATTATTTACCACCTATGAATAGACTGAATTGCTAAGAAAGTGAGAGTGAGAGGCAGTATGAAAACATAGAAATAATAATACTGTAATAAACATTACAACCTGGGTTGTAATCCTTTTTCTTCCAGTAACTAATTGAATTGCTTTGGGTAAGTACTTAACCATCCTAAGCTTCAGTTTCTTTCTTTTCTTTTCTTTCTGTCTTTCTCTCTCTCTCTCTCTTTCTCTTTCTTCTTCCCTTCCCTTCCTTCCTTCCTTTTTCTTTTAAAGACAGAGTCTCACTTTGTCACAGTTGGTAGAATGCCGTGGCATTACAGCTCACAGCAACCTCCAGCTCTTGGGCTCAGGTGATTCTCTTGCCTCAGCCTCCCAAGTAGCTGGGACTACAGGCGCCTGCCACAAAGCCTGGCTATTTTTTTTTGTTGTTGTGGCAGTTTGGCTGGGGCCTGGTTTGAACCCACCATCCTCGATATATGGAGCTGGTGCCCTACTTACCGAGCCACAGGTGCAGCCCTCTTTCTTTTTTTAAAGATAAAATGAAGAGTGTTGTAACAGATTGCTTGAATAGATTTCAATTGTAAAATGTTACCAATAGTGCTAAACAACTGAGAGAGACAGTGAGAAGGTGTATTAGTTATCTATTGCTGCATAACAAATTACTCAAAATGGATCAGCTTAAAACAATATTTATTTTCTTACAGTTTTGGGAAGGTCAACAATCAGGGAGTAGCTGAATGAATGATTCCAGCTCAGAGTTTCTTCTGAGGTGGCAGTCAAGCCATCAGCCATAGTTGTTGGCAGGTCCCAGCTCCTAGCAGGCTGATGGCCAGAAACTTCCTCTTCACTATGTGGGCATCTCCACAGGCTTTCTGAGTGTCCTCATAATTATAACATGGCAATTGGCCTCCCTGAGACACCAATGGAAGGTAGGGAGTAGAGATAGAGACAGAGAGAATCTCTAGGATGGAAGTTGCAGTGTGACATGCCATCATTCTTCCTTATTTAATTGGTCATACAAACCAACCACAGTGAACTGTGGGTGGGAACTACCCAACGGTGTGAATAGTGATAGTGGTAGGAGTCACTGGAGCCAAAACAGAGGCTGGCCACAAAAATGGTTTGTGCATTTGAATAATTTTTAATCAAGATGGGAGTCAAAGTATTCATAAAGATTAAATTAAAACAATGATAGAGGGGGAACAGAGCAAGACATAAGGAATACATATGAGGAAGCCCCTTTCCTTATAAGGACTTCTAATTTGGCTTAGCATGCCCTTAGAAGGCACATGGCTCTCTTCTCTTACTGCACAATCAGAGAAAAAACCTTGTAATGTTTGTTAACAAATACCCTGCTTTGTAGCACCGAGAAATAAAATGAATTGTTTGTTTTCTTAAAAGCATAATAATGGTTGCATGAAACAAAGAACTGCATTCTGGAGTTATAGGGCTGGGAGGAATCATTGAGAACATCTAGTCCAGTGATCTTGACATGAAGTTTGCAGGAGGACTTTAGGGTATCTGGTAAGGAAAAATTGTGCATAAAATATTGGAGAAGGGATTAAAAACTTCCGTGAGATTCTCAAAAGTATCTGTGTTTCCTAAAACATTCAAGAAACACTGATCTAGTCTCTGATACTTATCTTATTGATGAGGGAACTGAGTTAAAAAGAAAAAAACTTTTAAAAATTTCATCATCAGTTAGTGGCGGTGGTGTTTTGCACTGGAATTGAAGTCTTCTGGGTTTTAGTTCAGCATTCTTTGGTTAGACCCAATATATACACAATATGTATTGTTACTATGGTTTATAAAACCAAAAATGTACCTGCTTTTCCTCTATTTTACAACCTCTGGTTGGTTTATTTCCCTTTTTGTCCCCTACCAAATATTAAAAAGTGAGTATATTTTTTATAAGTTAAAGAGTGTCAGAGAGGGAAGAATATTGCTCCAAAGTGTTTATAATGTGAAAATCCAGTGTTTATGTAGATGAAAAAGAGCAGCAAATCAATTATAGTTGGTCATCTATAATATAAGCCCAAATACTTAATTGATATCAAAACTATGTAATAGTTGAGTTGCCTACTGATTACAAAAAACTCATTAAAGTGAACATCTTATTGTATAGTAATGAGTAAAATGAAATGAACCAAATTAATGTGTTAATATTTAAAAAAACAAATAGAGGAAATTTGTCTTTATTGAATGTTAAGTATTTTCTAAGCACAGTGCTGGGCACTTTACATGATTTATCTCATCTGATTCCATTTTATAAAAGAGGAAAATGAGGCTCAGAGGGTTTGAGAACCTGTGAGTGTCCTGGGGGTAGAACGTATCGGAATAGGATTTAAATTCAGGGCTCTAAATAATGAAAAGCCAATGTCCTTCCACTCACTGAGTTTTGTTATATAAGACTCTGGAGTTAATTACCTAAGTATTATTAAACACACTAATATTTTGGCATTTTAAGTTTTCTATCAAGATGATCTCGGTTATTAATTGATTTAGTCCCAGATAACTATAACAAGAAATCCCCTTTTGCCAAATGTATTGATACCAGACATTCAACAATTAGAGATTCATTCTTTTTGGCTTTATGTTTTATCTTCTTTTAACATGCAAATTACTCCCCAAAATAATGATTAAATACTTATAAATAATTCATATCTTTAAAATGAATGCGTATATAAGATAATTTCCTAAAAGTGAGCTTTGATTGGTTAGCACAGAGAACATGAAATCACCTTGGCAGGAAAAGGAGGTATTAAGGTTGAAGAGACTGCAGAAGGAGGATGTCAAAGGACCAAACAACACTGCCAGTGTAGCCCAGGTGCCCATTATTTATATTTTCAAATCGAACACTTAATTCACATTTATTTCTTATAGTGTCAATTTGAATCCACAATATTATAGGCATGTTAGGGGATACAAAGGAAGCTTAAGGTATAAGCCTTGAATCTGGACTCTAATAATACAATATTAGAAATAAAACTAATGTCAACCTGAAATAAAGTAAAATAAAAAATAAAATAAGAGAGCATTAAATGCTAAATGATATGATAGTGGCTACAGTTATAACAGGAGCTCCTGAAGGTTGGAGCAGTACAGAAGGTTTATAGACAAGGTAGGATATAAAGATTAGGATAGACAAGGTAGGATATGAAGATTAGGATATGAAGATTATATGTTAGGATTTCTATCTATAGAGAAAAGAGGGCATCTCATCACAGTGTAATTTTCTTCTAATTTACCACAGTCATACTTCTATGGGCCCCACATCATTTCATATGTTCAGTCTCTCCAATAACAGATTAGATAGAAACTTCTTTAGATAACCATTATCTGTTATTATTAATAGTTTCATGTATAAAATACTAGTGTATCAGATTTCCCCATCAACATTATACTTTTAATAAATTCATGAATTTTTCCTTTACTGGAATGAAGTTATTTTTAACTTTCTTATACATAAAACTATGGCATATTTCTAAATACTAATATTTTGTTAAATAAGCTTATTTACTATCTTTTAAATAAAGACACAATAATTAGTGTATTATAGTTGGGAGACAGATACGTGGATAAGTGGCAAAACTTTTCTCAAGGTTCTCCAAGAACAGAACCTCTATGATCTTCATTAGTAGTCCATTCCAATATTACATTACCCTAACAGTTGGGACACTTTTCTCATATCTCAGAAAATCACCAATGTTTCAATAACAATGATAATTATTATTTTTAATAGTGTCGGTGGAAGCAGGCAGGTTATATGTGAAGTTTATTTTTAATGTATTATCTTACTGAATTCCTATCTGTTATGTGTCTAACTGCATATAGTGTTTCTCGGTAGATAGTAGGAGGAAGGAATTACCTTTTCACTGTACTTAATACATTTTTTTTATCATTTGGTACTACTCAAATATTATAATTAATTGTATAGGTCTGTATGATTTTCTGAGTATAGCCCCTTTTCTTTTTCATCCTTTTATTCATAGACCCAGTATAATGTCTACCACATTAGGAAATAGTGTTTGAGTAGTTGAAATAAGTAAGAAGAAATGAAACTTGAATAAGGTCACTATAAAGCTTCCCACAGCTCATCATTACAATTGCATACTAAAGGGTGACCCAAGGAAATGGTTTTTGCACATCTGGTTAAGGTGGACAACCAAATATATGAAAACAAACCATCAGTGAGGTCAGTCCCTCACTCCCTCTGCCCCAAATTAATATGCTACTGTTAAGAAACTTTATCCTTTGGGTCATTTTTTCCTTTTATCTTATTTTCTACTATTTGCTAATGGAAAGATTCAATTCACTCTTCATTCCAAAAGCTATATATAAACATCCATATTTTTGACTAAGTTGTACAATGACATTGACTAGAATTTATTTTATTTTCAATATCTACTTATTCTTCAGAGCCCAAATTAAGTCTCAACTCTCCCTTGAAACCCCTTGTGGTCATTTCAGTCCCCCCATCAACACTGCTGTGTAAGAGATTAAAATTTGAAAACTATAACATATTATACAAACATAAGGCATTACTGTCATTATTTTCCTAGATTATTGTCTTCTCCTAGGCTTTAGTGTTATAGATCTTCCCATCTATTATATCAACTCTTCTCAAATTCCCTCTCATCACCTCTCATTTCCTTGCCCTTTACCTCCCATGTCAGCAATTAGGTTAAGTGCTTTGTGTAGAGTAGTTATTCACTGATTACTTTATTTAATGTATTTTATAACTGCCTGCCATTAGGCATGTGTATGAAGGAAACCCACTAGCATGGTTTTTTAAGCTTTTGAATCAGAATAAAATCGATTCTAATTTGTTGCTATTTGCATTAGACACTTCATATGCCCAACTATTTGCTTTTCTTCTTTTTAAAACAATACTGTATTTGGGTTTCTACATGATATCTATATTCTTACTCAGTTCTTGCCATCACTAAATGTATGCTGCCCATACCACTAGGGTTAGGAAAAAGAGACTGAAAGTGGCAGAGGGAGATGAGGAGGACAGTTAGCAATTGTGTGAGGGCAGAAATAGTTTTCATATCCAACTTTGCTGTATTGCATCTCCAACAATTAGCATAATTCCTAGGACATATTAAGTACTTGAAAATATGTGTCAAATGAATTCTTGCACATAAGGGATCAATATAAGTAGGGCGACCATATTTAATGGTCTGTTGGAGCTGGCTTGTACTGGCTAATGACAGCCTACTGTTAAATTTTCAGAAATTTTTTAAGCTTCTTGTTATTTATAGCCATTATTAAACATTTAATTACATAAACTTATAATGAAATAAATTACATTAAAAAATTAATACATATTCAAAACTCCTAACCTGAATCATTTTACTATTTTCTATACATTTTTTGAGGTTATTTATTTATAATGTGTTTATATGATGAAAATACTAGATAATAGTAAGCTACTTCTTCCCAATTCTATTCAGTGATGTTTTGTTGGTAACTTGGAAGTAACCATGGTAAGAGCACTTACAACACAGAAATTGACATATCAGGACTTGATTATTATTTCATTGATAGACTTAAGAGAGAAATAGAGAAAATGTTAATAATAAAAATTAAATTTAGATGTTTTGTGTCTTATTACATCATGAATACAATAAAAAATGAGAAAATAGTTTCCCAGTACCCCTACAAACTATATCTAACTCAAAAAAAGTCACTCACATTATCGAAAGTGAATGAAGTTCCGACATACATCTTCACTGACTCACTTTCATTTGACTTATTAATATAAATGAAAGTTTTTTACTTACTTATTCGTACTAATAAGTAAAATAAAAACATCCACAAACATATTTGACAGAATTATACTTATTCCCCTATTGCAACTATAGCTTGGCTTCAGAGAAAAATAAAAATCAAGAAAAGAATTTGTGAGTATGATTTATTTTATTATCTCTGACTTGTGTGCTATGCTTCCTTACCATCAGTAAAATTTATAATAATAAACTATATACACAGGTATGTGCACACTTTTGTCCCCAGAGAGTCAGTTGTTAAACAATTACAGAATACTTTGGCATATAATTTATTATATCCAAACTGGAACACTTTTGAGAGTAAAAGATGGTGGTGCTACAAATTATTACATTAAGATAGCAGGTACAAACTGAAAATTGTGCTGGGAAAACCAGGATGCACAGTTACCCTTGTTATAAGGAGCTTAGTACAATACTGGAAGCAATGTTGGGGCATGCAGTGGCACTGCTTTGATGGTAGAAAACTCACTGATGAGAACCACATGTACGGTTTAATTTTTCATTGTAGTAACCCTTCTCCCTCATCAGAATTTATGGCTGTTCTCAAAACAATGAGAAAACAGAAAGGGAGCCCACAACGCAGCAATTTAGCCCAGTGTTTAATCTTTTTAGCATTTTAACATTTCATTAAAATATGCACTATAAAAAGATCTTGAAAATGCAGGGAGCCAAAGCTGGTTTAAACAGTGACAGATTCCACTTTTTTTGTTGTATAAAAAAAGTAAGGATAAAGAATATAGATTATTGCACATTTGGCTTTAAAAAACTTCTAAAAGACAAAAAATAGGTAGACATGGAAATAACGTTGAAGTTATCTTCCTAAAAACATCAATAGATTATACGCCTTGGGTCTAATTACATTCGGTTAAAGAATATAAAGTTTATGTCAAGGTCAAATAACTTCAAATCTAATGGAGCCTATACATGCAGATCTAACTTGGATAGTGTAAAATTCTGTTCTGATGAGCTAACCAAAGACACTTTGAGCTTATCTTTTATAGTCTATCTCCAAAGCTAGAATTAAATCTCAAATATCTCAGGCTCTTTCAATATTTTTATGAATATATCATTCAAAGTTCAATTTAAGCCATCTTGTATCTATTTAGTTTTTTGTAATATACTTTGAGCTAAAAAAGATAGTAAAATTATAAAGTTTTGCCTATCTTTTTGTTGTTCTATTTCTTCTAAAATATCCCAAATTTATAAACAAAACTTCTAATTAGCAGTATCTAAGGTTGATGAACAAATTTAAATTTACCATGGTTTAAGTCATAATAATTTCAAGCATATCCTCTGTAATCTTTTTCTTTCCCGACTAAAAATTTATAATTTTGCAAACTTGTTTTTATCATGCCAACTTTCCCTTTCTAAACATTTCCCCCCACTTGTAATTTAAGTTTTATATTGCTTTTTTCTTTATTACAATTTTATCCAAAACACATAAAACCTTTTGCTTAAGCTCTGCTTTAAACTTTTTTTTTTTCTCCTATTTTGGTTCATATAAAATGTCTCGATAATTGATATGCTACTTATCCTAATCCAATCACAGTATAGCGAATGTATTGAAACATCACTATGTACCCCATACATGCATATAATTATTGTGTCAATTAAAAAGATATAATATTTTAAAAGTCTACAATCTACCAATTCCAGATGATAACAGTTGTCCAGTTTTTAAAAATTACCAACTGTTTCATATAATAGCCTGCTCATATTAGCCAAGAAATAACCAAGTAGAATATAAGATGTATTTGAAACTCTCTTAACACCAAATAAATTCCATTATTAGTAATTTCAGTGAAATTAATATTATAATCATTTGAGATTAGATTCTTTCTAAAGAAACTTCTTTAGACAACAATTATCTATGTTATTATTAATAGTTTCATGCTTAAAATACTAGTGTATCAGATTTCCCCATTTACATTATACTTTTAATAAATTCATGAATTTTTCCTTTGCTGGAATAAAGTTATTTTTAATTTTAATTTTCTTATACATAAAGCTATGGCATATTTCTAAATACTAATATTTTGTTAAATAAGCCTATTTACTATCTTTTAAACAAAGACACAATAATTAGTGTATTATAGTTGGGAGACAGATACGTGGATAAGTGGCAAAACTTTTCTCAAGGTTCTCCAAGAACAGAACCTGTATGATCTTCATTAGTAGTCCATTCCAATATTACATTACCCTAACGGTTGGGACATTTTTCTCATATCTTGGAAAATCACCACCGTTTTCATTTAAGCTCTTTTCCTCTTGCTCTTTTTTTCCCGCATATAAATAACATGGATATGCCACTAGTAAAACATTTTCCTAAGAGAAATAATACATTCTTTTCTGTCTATACTCCTGCCCTTAATGATTTCATCTAGTTTCATGGGTAACAACCACTAATTTTATCTCTTTAGCCTAAACCTCTCCTCTAGCCTCCAGACTCATAAATCTATCTCTAACTAGATCTTTATTAGGCATTTCAAACTTACCATGCCTAAAAAAGAACTCAGGACTTTACTTTTAATGATTCTCAAAAATGGTAATAACAATTTCAGTCTTCTTCTTCACTGGGCCTAAAACTCTGGAATTATTCTTGACTTATCTTTTTTTCCCCTCATATCCTACATTCAATCTGCCAAAAAATTCTATTATCACTATATCCAAAACACATCCACACCTGACCACTTCTTGCCACTTTCACTACTACCACTCCTAGTCTGAGTAATTACCATCCCTTACCAATCTTGCTGCAATAGCCTCCTACTTAATCTCTTTCTACTCTCATACTCTTAAGTCTACTCTTAATACAGAACCAGAGTGATTTTTTTCAAAATATAAATTAAATTATGTGACTTTCTGCTTAGAAATCTCCACTGTCTTCTCAACTTACTCAGAGTAAAATGTAAAATCTTTATAAAGGTCTACAAAGACCCAGGAGATCTGCACCCCTCTTTCTTACCCCTAACAGAACTATCTTCCTTGCCTACTCCATTGACACTGGCCCCTTTTGCTGTTCCTGGGGCAAAGTCAGTCAAGTACTCACATCATTGCCTTTGTGCCATCTGTTTTCTCTGCCAGAAATATGTCCTCTCCTAGATACTTGAGTACTTTATTCCATTACTTCTTCCTAGTCTTTATTGAACTATTACATTTTTCATTGATACCTTTCCTATCCTCTTTTCCCAACACATATGTGTATTCTATCCTCTCTCTTCCTTTATTTTTCTTCTTAGCAATTAGCACTCTCTAACATACTATATACTATTTTTATCTTATATGTAAACTGTCCCCCTAACTAGAAGGATAAAGTAAGGAATTTTTCTGTTATTTTCACTGTAATATATCTAACACCTGGAATGGCACCTGGGCCATAACAGGTGCTCAGTATTTGTTGAGGGGCTGAATGAATAAATTTCATAAGTATTTACTAAGTGACTACTTACGTCAGGCCCTTGGCTAAGGCCTAGGATTAGAAAACAAAATAAAACAAAATGTTATTCTTCTTCAATTACTAGGGAAGGAAAGTAACTAAATAAATATAAATGTTGAAATTTTTCAGGAGAAATGTGAATGCAGGAGAGGGAACTATGAGTGATAAACTCAAAAGTGGTTCAGTATTGACTTTTACCTTCAGTGTTGTGGTTAGACTATGTGCATATGCTTGAGTTCAGGGATGTCAGATGATTTAGAAGATCAACTGCTCTTTAAGATTCAAAACATTCTAAAGTGTAACTAATATAAGAATCATTCTGGCTTATAATATTTCTTGAAGAACCTACCTTTAATAATTCTGAAAACATTAAAGTGTTTCTCTTTTTTCCCCTCCAAAATATCTCTAGTGTAAAAGGCAGAATGAAAAAGGTTTTCAAATATGAAAATGGATTTAAAGAGATTTAAGATCTGAAACTTTATAAAACATCCTAATTTGCATTTTCATTTACACTATTAAAAGGTATAACAGTTAAAGAAATTTCAGTAGTTTTTCTACAATAACATATAACTGACAGAATGACTTTCACACAGATGGTTAATAAATATTAACTGGATAACTGAATGGCTAGAAACTAAATACATTTGCTTCTAATAACAGTAACCAATAATAAGAGCTAATTTTTAGAACCTTCATTATGTGCCTAGAATTCTGTCAACTGCTTTGGTGGTACAGTTATTAATTTAATCCCCAAAACTACTACAACAAGGCAGATTTTATTCTCTATATATTACAGATGAGGAAAAAGACATACAGTGGTTAACAAATATACACAAGGCCATAGAGGCAATAGTTGGCAAGGCCAGGATTCAAATTTAAGCTGTCTGTCATCAGTGATTATGGTAAACTATTGCTGTTAAGGTGCTACTGATAAGCAGGGGTGATAAGAGAAGACACTGTGTCTCACTTGGAAGCTATAATATATGGCTAATATTGGAGTGTTGAAGGGAAAGCATGTCTTCAATTTCTAATGAAACAATATAAATTTGAACAATTTAAAACTCTCAGGCTGGGTGTGGTGGCCCATGCCAGTAATCCTTAGCACTTTGGTAGGCTGAGGTGGGAGGATCACTTGAACCCAGGAGTTTGAGACCAGCCTGAGCAAGAGCAAGACCCTGTATATACCAAAAATAAAAAAAATTAGGCAAGGGTAGTGTGTGCCTATAGTTCCAGCTACTCAATGAGGCTGTCCAAAGAGGATCACTTGAGTCTGGGAGTAAGAAGTTGCAGTGAGCTGTGATGAGGCTACTGCACTACAGCCTAGGGGACAGAGCAAGACCCTGTATCAAAAAAAAAAAAAAATCTGAGTAGGAGGTGGATAGAAGTCTTATATTTTAGTTAACTTGCAGTGGCTAGAATGCTGTGCATCTTGCTCAAAGTCATAGAGTTCACTGGGGGCAGGGCCAAGGTCTCAATCCATTCATAGATCTGGCATTCCAACATGGTACTCACTTCACTATAACCATGTAGAAAATAACCCACTTGAAAAAAATAATATGGGAAAGAGGATTTGGAAAAAATTCAAAAGATATGCTTAGAAGAGTAGCTTTGAAATAAAAAATACACAGCTATAACTTTATTTTTTCTACTTATTTTTTTTACAGCTATAACTTTAGAAAATATTATTGTTGACTTTCCACAAGTTTAATATTATTTTATGATTTAACTCATTTAAACCTATATACATGTATATTTATACATTTTTCTGCAATTTTACCATAACAAGATTGATTATAGCCTTAGTTGTGGTTAAATCTATAAAACCATAGTATACAAACCTATGTTTTGTACAGATATTTTTTTCAGAAGATACTCCCACAGCAATATGAAATTATAGGATTTTAGTATTTTTAGTTCATGAATGTGTGTATGCATTTGGGAGGAATGGAGCTTGTAAATATTAAAAAACTACTTCAGGAAACAAGGGACTGGGTGATACAAGGTTTAAGGTAAATCTGGATTTTTTCTTTTCTTTCTGTGATGAAAAGGAAAATCATCACAGATGATAATGATTTTCACACAAAAAGGGAGATCCTTGTTTTCTGAAGTAGTTAGATGAATAATGCTGAGGCTAAAAGGTACTCCCACTTTTGTCTTATTGGTAGAAAGGGACATAACACACTATTTAGAAGGGATGACTGTCTATGGACTAGTTTGAAAGTGAGGGTCCTAGTACCATTAGGGAAGGTCCATTCCTGTTCTCTTGCAGAAGCTAGGGGAACCATATCACATCTTCAATATACAATGGATACAGTCCATATCCGGCCATGTATGTCTCTATTTTTCATAGCACATGGCTGGATACATTCCGGACACCCATCTTATGACTAGTGAATATAAAGGTCGCTGACATTTATGGAAATCTTTGTACAAGGCACAAAGCTAAGCAATTCATATATAATAAAATTTAATTTTCAAAATAACCCAATGTAATAGGCATTATTATTTTTCTTTTACAAATGAGGAAATAAAGGCTCAGAAGAATACAGTAATATTTAATAGACCTAACATCTGAATAAATGACCTGAGTAAGACTCCCAATATGAAGAGAGTTAATAAGGTTAGTACATAAATTTTCAGGACTTCTCTTTTCATGCTTTCGAGGTCTTTCTCCTTAACCTGGTGATATCTCTACAAATGAAGTCATTAGGTAAATGACTTCAAAATGAATGAGAATTTCTATAATAAACACTTTGTACAATGAAGAGAAAACTATATTCTTAATATCATTTAAATAATTACTTGACTTAGCTAGTGTAAAGGTGACAGTTGAACTGAAAATCAGTAAGCCAGTTTTGATTTCTGACTTACCTGTGATTTGTATTATGAAATTTGCAAATTAATTTTTCCTCAACTTTGATACTTTATAAGATTAAACCAAGTAATCTCTAGGATCTCATTCAGCTCTAATATTTTAGAGTTCCCACAACAATTTTAAGTGACTTTTGGCTATTAAAATGCTGGCCTGGGTAACAGACAGGGACTTGGAATAGAAACTTGAATAATACTCTCAGTCTGTAGAGAATTGCTTATTCTTTCTAGCACTATCTCAAACTAGATCACCAATTTTAAGTTTTTCTTGTTACTTAAGTAATTTCTATCTGCTTAGGCTCATATTGGGCTCCTAGTATTTCTTGCTAATTATTACCAAATGGAATAGCTAACATGCAATCAATTTATATATAACCTAAAATAGGACTATGAATTAGTAAATTTTTTATGACTACACATACATTATCCTCTATAGGACAGTGGTTTTAGTATATAAAGACAGTTTAATAGTATATTTCTATTTAATTTTATCTTATCTAGACTAAGCATTGTAAAGTCCCTTAAATACACTTAAATACAATTTCTCAAATTTCTCACCATCCATCAGTCCTTCCTAAATATCATCAGAAATAGAGTGCATAGAATGCAATGCTTCAAACTGAACCCACGGGGCCAGGATCGACGAGATTGTGCTACGCAATACATTCATTTACCTTGATATTTTGAGTAAACATAAAATCAAAGACAAACATAAGCCTAACCTAAATCTTATTTTTAAGAATATCTCAAATCATGAAGCCAATCTTCTAACATTGAAGGCATTCTTAGGGATTGAATACGTTTCCATTTATTCAGATGGAAAGGACTTTCTTCCTTAATTTAGAATCATTTGTTAACTACGTTTTTATAGTAATCAATAGTAAATCCCTTATCTAGGAGAACACCAAGACATATTTTGCAATCTCTTAGGCAATTTTACATCTGGTTCTCCAACTGCAACTCCTGACCTGAGAGTCCAACATCTGGGGACATTTTAGAATTTGAGAGATTTGATTTGATTTGTAAGAGGAGACAAACTATAGAGTGCAGACTTTAAAAATGAATCCATAAAATGAATGTGATCTTCTTAGAGCAGAATCTTTGAAGTGGTCCCAAGGTACTAATGACAGTGGATTTCCACTGTCTATTAATTCAGTATTTAGAAATTAAATGGCAAGTCTTTAAGCTTTGTTTATTATATTTAAAAAATTAAAAGAGTTCATGAATATGTTAAAGAATCACAGGACTTTTTGTAGTCATTAATTCAAAGGTATATTTTTGGAACAGGTTCATAATAATATAAAAATCTAACAACCTAATTTTGTGCTGTTATTAATTAAATAAATAAAATAATAAAATTAAATCTTTAATTAATGTTAGAATAATTAAGCCTTTACTGATGTTATTTATCATTGGTTAGGTACCACTTTCTTGATTAATACTTTTTCCATAAAGCACAATATTCACTTTATAGCAAAAGTGCTATGGGGGAGATCAAATGTGATAAAATATGTAAACGTTCTCTGAAAACTTAATGAAAGGGGCTGAGATAGGGCTTCAGCTTGATAAGATGGATAAATTAAGGTATTTATAGTTATCAACATAAAGTATTGATTTTTCTGGGGGAAAAAAGGACTCTATAAAATGGTACAGTTAAACAGTTATAATCTACAAATAAGCTATTATTTGGCTTTGAGTCATCTTTAAAGGTCATTTAAACTCATAAACATGCACTTCCAGCATAGTTAACTGGTGTTTCTAATTAATTATCATTTAAAGGTTTCAGTTTTATTTGTATTATTTTTCATCCAAGATTTTCCTGTACCCTCTTTACCAAGTTAAAATTCAACAACTTCATACATTTTAAGATAGTACTCACTAGAAGAAACTCTTTAAGAACAGAATGACTAAAAATTGCTTTTTATCCCTGCCAAACTCTTGTCTTTATAGAAATCAGAGTGAACTTTATGTTCCCATATTTTCTGACTTTCACACAAATAAAAATGTAATACATCCAAAAACAAAACTCAAAATCAACTTTACGATAATGTCTCATAAAAGCAATTGGATTAGTTACAGTTGTGGATATTTAAGTTCCTAAAATCTATCTTTCAGAAATTTATTCTATACATTTAATTATAGACAAAAAAGTGTCCTACAGATAAGTTCAAATTATTTTTTTCCTGCCACCAGTAAAAAATATTTTTGTATTTTGTCTGTTCTTTTTCTAAATTGTCCAAAATCTACTCTTTAATTATAAATCACTTTTTTTATTAGATAGTTGATAAAAATGACCATTGACTATAAAAATATTGAACTGCTAGCAGATGAATAAAGTAATTCTTCTGATTGTCCTTAATTTCTATTGAAAACCCCCAAAACTACTATCATATAATTAATACTCAAGCAATATCTCTTCTTTCTTTGGTGATATAAATACGAACATTACTGAACATATTATGAATTTACTGGAAAGTTTCAAAATTTTCTCAGTCTTTGTCCAGGAGAGAGACTATAAGTTTATCTGTTTCTCCTACCACACTACAGTTGATATGCAGATGATCTGGACAGAGGACAGATTTGTACATATTTAGCCACTTTCAAACAGGGAGAAGGGGCGTTCCCAATAGGTTCTCTCTATCAGGTGCACTTGATACCTGAAGAAGCAAACTCAAATGCTCTCTTAGAATCAGAACACCTGTAACTGTAAATGTACCCCAACCATCTTCTGAACCTCCTAGTTCATGTGTTACATGATCTTGTAGTGTTCTTTTCTTTTTCTTTCTCTTTTTTTTAGATAGAAGAGTTAAAAGTGTAAAAAAAATGAACTGTATTTTAGCATTGTATTATATTAGTGCTTTTCCTTTCCAATCTGAAAAAAGGGCTACAATTTCTTCTATCTTTATTTTAATATATTTTAAAGTCCTCTTTTCTTTTACATCTCTATTATTTTGCAAATTTTGCTCTTATGCAAATTTTTAGAGTTTCACTCTAAAAATGACAATTATAACTAATATTTGTATAGTGGTATACACTTTTATGCTTTTAAAAATGATCTTATACATTTTCTGAGACCAAGACCAGGCTATGGTTCATGGCATGAACTGTGCTTGAGACCTATAGGGGTGGTAGCATGCTGAAGCTGGCTCATCCTGGCTCCTGAGAGCCAATCATTTGTATCTCTTCCCAAAACTATGCTGGTAGTTTGAGATGGGCATAAAACTGGCCATGATGGGAGTATTTACACCATGGAAATTGGCAAATGCTACAAATTAGAGCCTTTCTTTTTCTTCTGGAGAGTCTGTTGTTAAATATTTACCAGCCCACCCACTGCTTATAGATGAAATTTCCACAGGTACTACACTCCTCCCTTGATACCACATCTCACCACTGCCTAGTTTGTCTCTACCAAAAACAGATTTCATGTTTTTGTTAGTGCTGTGGCAACTGATGTAAGTAAGGAAAGGCAAGCCAGAACATTAGGTATCATGCAAGAAGCAAGTCCTGGACTATGAAGAGAGGAAAATAAGTGATGTTTCCCTAGTACTTGCTGAAGTTGCTTCTAAAGCCTTAAAAGTTCAAAATACTCAGTGCCCCTATAAGTAGACAAACTGCACACTTAATTACATAATATACAATTAATGATCACACACAGATACCAATATGTCAAAATAAACATACAGTCATGCTTATGGAGGGTGAAGCTTGATTTTAATGGGATGAAATATAATTTACGTAGTATTTTAGGTGTGTACTAAATTTCCACATATGATCTATGACTCCACTGCAAAGTCTGGAATGCATGTGCTTAAATTAGCTCAAATTTTAAATCTGTAGTACCAGGATTCTTTCATTTTTCACTACTTATATTTTCACATTTCTTCACAGTCCAGACAATCATTACTAAATATTTGAGGTGGGAGTATTAGCAAATCCCAAAAATGTTCTAGCAACAGCCAAGTCATAAAACAAATATTCATTGTAGTCTGAAAAAAATAAGACTCTTGATACTAATCATGTATATAGTGATTAAATAATATGAAACACTTCTGGCACTTGCAAAAACTGCAGCTTCTTCCTCTTGGCAACATGATTTTCTGCCCTGAGAAGTGATATATTATAGGCCAGAGCTGTGTGGTTCTTTGTGTCTGATGCAAAGATCAGAAAAGATTTTTTTTGTTTGTTTACACAGTGCATTTTATTTTTCTCTTGTTTTTAATAGTTTGTTTTGTTTTTAGTTTTCTTTTTTAAAAAGGAACACTGCCCAATCCAAATTCCACTACATCAAAGTCTAGGGTTGATAGCTGGCACTCATGTGGATCACGAAGGAGGGGTGATGTTTTTCTAGTGAGTCCAACCTTCCCCCAAACACACTGCCCTTTGCCTCACCTTTGCCATTTTTCTTAGTCTATTTCCTTCTAGTCTGTTTCTCCCTGACTCAAATAGTGCCTATCCTGATGGACACTCCCCAATACCTGTTACATAAAGAACAATTCTGTTAGTGTCATTGGCTAACTTCTGTGATCAGCCCCATGAGAGACAGGTTAATAGCGGATGCCTTCCCTGGAATAAGGGAGTGGAGAAGATGGGTAATCAGAATCTCCAGAGTATGTATAGTTCAAAAAAGTCTCAGTGATTATGATGTCTTTTATTAGAAGGATATTTTTTGTCCAACAGTATCTGCTGCCACCACTACTCTCAGACTATTATATGGAGAAGCACTGATTTTAAAAAAAAATTAATAATGAATTAGTTTGAATATTCTAAATGAAAATGGGTAATGTTGAGATTCCTCAGGGATCAGTAAAATAGTCCAACTTAGTTGCTGTTTTTGGAAATGATCTAAAAATAAGAATATATAGTAAAAATTCCAAGTTTTCAGATTACCTAACATCTTTAAAATTAGTGAACTAAACTAATTACGATAAATGATAGAACACTGATCTATAGGCAGGCAGAAAACTGGCGGAGGAATTTTAATGTAATCAGTTTTGTGAGAGAGAGAGAGAGAGAGAGAGAGAGATTTTAATTTAAATAAAATTTATAAGGTAAAGAGCACAAATAGTAATTTCCTCACAAAAAAGGCACCAAGAAACCACTTTCAGTGTTTCTGTAAAGATATTGTATTAACATAATATGGATTTGTCCTGAAGACCAATAAAGTAATGGACATTATCAGGAACAATGTATGACACAAAACAAAACATATTTTAATAGCTCCGTGTAAACATTGTGGTATATCTACATCTGGAAAACAGATGTCATTCACCTTGCTTAGTATTAATAAAGACTACAGAGTGCAATGGAAACATCTACAATTAGTATAAATGAATGAATGTTGTAAGACATATATGACACAGGCTAAAAAACATTTGAGCTATCATCTAGAATAACAAACATTTATTAAAGTGAACATCAAGATAGACTACATTCAACGTTTATAAAATCCTAATAATATGGATAAGAAGAACAGAGACTTGTTAACTCATAAACATTAGAACAATCATGTACTTTTTGAAACCTAAATGTGCTAGGAGCAAGATAGGTAAATAGATGTGCTATATTACACAGCAAAAAGAAAATGTATGGAAGTTGTTACTTATATAAGTGTTGCATGCTAAAAATACAAATAGGTTCGAAAGAGGTTTATCCAAAACCAAAATAGAGAAACCTATTTTGATGGGAAAACTACAAATGTTCAAAGTTCTGTCAACCTTTTTGAGTTGGCATTATAAAATACAATCTGAGATGAACTATTGTTTGAATTAACCATGGAATTTTGTGCTTATTTAATTAGATAAGCTCACAAAATGTATTGAAAATTAGAAGAAAATTTAACATATATATCATCTTTTAACTTTAGTTCTTTAGATTTTTAGTATGATTAGGAAACTAATCACTTAAAGATTAATTCTTTAGTCCTGGAATGGTAACTTTCATATGCTGATTTATTATATAATCTGACACAGTTATTGTGGGCTTATGTATTATTCTATCTACCTTAGCATTTAAGTACAAATCCCTGTACCAAGTACTGAGGATTCACAAAAGTAAAATATAGTCTTTTCAAATAGTTTATGCTTTCATAAAAAATTAGACAAAATTATGAATAATAATGGAGGTGGACATAATTAATATAGCACTATATTCTTAAAATAAAAGAGATGATAATAGATCAGAAAACTATGTAAAAAAGGGATAAATTGGAATTTCAGTTTAGCTTTGAAAGTGAAGAGTCACTCCGGTAATTAGAAGCTATTAAACCACTAATTTCCAAACTTCACTTCTGACCTCCTAGAATGGGAAGTGAAAATTTGAAATTGTGTTAGAGTTTATAACATGATTCGATGTAACCAGTGCATGGGGAAAATACTGAAGCAGAGAATTCTACATCATTATGAGAACTGGTGGGCAGTTCAGGGAAAGTGCCTGGCATTTTGCATGGGAGAGGAAGACAATGAGTAAATCGGTTTGTTTGAAGCCAAAGGATCATGTAAATTGTATGGTGTATCTTAGAAGGGTACAGGTAAAACTTAATAAATGTAGAATATAAATGTCTGAAACACAATAACTAAGAAAATGCCATGAAGGCTATGTTAACTAGTTTGATGAAAATATTTCAAATTGTATATAAAACCAGCACATTGTACCCCATGATTGCATTAA
>CAUYRH010124873.1:0-74398 GCA_963574655.1 Perodicticus potto | reverse complement strand
CAGCTACTTGGGAGGCGGAGGCAAGAGACTCGCTTGAGCCTAGGAATTGGAGGTTGCTGTGAGCTGTGATGCCACGGCACTCTATCCAGGGTGACAGCTTGAGGCTCCATCTCAAAAAATAAATAAATAAATAAAATAAACTACGAACTCCTTAAGGTGAGGAGCCAAGCCTTTCATGTCTGTACACAGCACCTAGATGATGTTTGACAAATGCCTGATAAATGAATGAATGACAGAACTGACAACGAGCCCAAAATGACTTGTCTCCCTTGACCTCTCTGCCCGCAGCCAGGCAGCCTCCAGGTTCCACCCTTTCTTTGCACTCCGGGCATCTCCTCCCTGTCCACACCATTTCCTTTTCCCAGAACCATCACCACAGTGGCTACCTGGCTTCCCTCTCTCCCTGCCCTGCCTGCTGTCCTCCCACCAGCAAGTCACCCCCATTCACCCCACTTAAAACAGACAATATACCCCCACCTTCAAGCACCGCTTCCCCTCATCCACCTGCCACAGATTCACCTGAGTGGCTCTCTTTGTTTCAATGACAGGATCCTGGGTCCCAGCCACCCCCCACACACACACACTTAGCCACCATCTTTGAGAGTCCAAGTACCTACCCAGTGAGGCTTGGAGCCACAGGTTTAGAATCTCCAGCACAACCAAACCCTGTCTTTAAGGCCTCCGTAGCCTGCTGCCCAACTTCTTTCCCATTCTTCCTGCTTAGCTCTGAGGAGTCCTGCCTGCTGTCCCTGCCTGCCCCCAGAGCCTGTCCAGTATTTTCCCACAGCCACGTCTGAGCACACCCTGCTCTCCTCTCATCCCAGAACCCTCTCCTTTCCCACCCAATCCGTACCCTGCCCACTTCAAGGCACAGACCAAATTCCACCTTTGAGCAAAGTGACCCCTACCCAGATCCACAGACACCTGTCCCTCTACTTCCTGCAGCGCCGACCATCTGGGCCACGTGTTTGCACAGAGCAGCGCCTTGCTCACATGAGCTTTCACCTTCCCTGGTACATCTGTTTCTGCCTTTTGGTTGTGGGTACGTGGAGGACAAGAACCACACCCCAAGGCCTCTCGCTTATCTCCCATCCTAGATGCCCAGTTCCTTGCCAGGTCCAGTGCACAGTGCTAGGTTTGACTGGCAGGTCAGAGGCCCTGTAGGACCAGACACATTGTCCGAACCAGGCTTGGGACATTCGGAAACTTCCCTCACAGGTGATAACTTCTTGCAAAGCCTTTCCTGACCTAAGAAACTGAGTAACTGGAAGTGAGGAGAGAAACAGGATGAGGAGGGAGCTGTGGAAAGTGGACCCTGCTCTAAAGTTCACGTCCCAACTCTGCCCCTTTGTAACTTCAGCAAGATTTTCACATTCCCTCATCTTTAACAGGGCGACATGATAAAATTCTTTCAGAGAAGAGTTGCAGGGCTTACAGAAAGCGACAATCATCTAATAGACATTCATTAAACACCTACAATGAGGTGAGCACCAACAGCAACATGGAAATGGGCACCACAACATGAGGCTGAACAGTCCGGAGAAGACCAGAAAACTGCTACAGAACACCCACTAAGGGTGTGGGCGTGCACGGGGCAGAGGAGGGGGCTCTCGGGTGTGGGCGTGCACGGGGCAGAGGAGGGGGCTCTCGGATGTGGGCGTGCAAGGGGCAGAGGAGGGGCTCTCGGGTGTGGGCGTGCAAGGGGCAGAGGAGGGGATCTCATACCTGGCTGGCTGCCTCTAGAAGGACGAAGGGAGCAGCCCGCCTGGAGGGACAAGTACGGCTCCCGAAGGGTACAATACCAGCTCTGGGAGGAGGGTAGCCTGGCTGGGGATGGCTGGAGGGCAGAGTGCATGTGGACCACCAGACTGGGCAGGCAGGCTGGAGCCCAACCAGGACAGCCACGTGTTGAGCCGAGCGTTCAGTCTTCAGCCTGCGGGCCGTGGGAGGCCATGGAGAAGTAACTGGATGGGAACTGCAGTTCAGAACGACCTCTGTGGCTTCAGTTAGGAGGACAGCAGCAGGGCAGAGTAGGAAGCAAGGAGACTGGCGGGAAGGTGAATGTGGACTTTGCGTAGGGTGCTGGTCACCACCCGTCAAGCAAGAGCATGTGAAAGGAGCTGACTTACAAGAATCTGCTCCCGAAAGCCCAGCCAGGCCCAGGGCCAACTTCCACTTTAGTCTGGATGTTTTCACTTTTGGCGCATCTTGTTCTGAGTCAAGATTCCTCCTTCTGAACATGGGACTTTCCAGAAGGACAGCAGCTCCTTCGTGCTTCTACATGGTCTAGGATATTCTGGATTTGTGCTGTCAAGAGAGTTTGCCTGCCTCTGCGGAGAATGGCCACGTGGTCCCTGTGGGGTCTGCTTCTCTGGGAAGGTAAGTGGGGCAGGTGGTGAGCCCATCCTCAGAGGGTTGAAGGCCCCTGCTCAGCTGCTCTCACTGGACGTCTGGGCAGGGCCCCTTCAACCCAAGTGAGAACCCAGAGGCTGAGGAGGGGTAGAGAAGGCTGGAGCAAGTTCTGGGACAACATTTGCAGCTCAGGAGAGATAAAGGATGCAGGGTCCTGGCTGGAAGGGGGCAGCATGAGCAGCATCCTTGTCCAGGAGACAAAGCTGCTGTGTGACCCAGAGCAGTTAAACTGAGCCATTGATACCCCTGGGATGGAGAGAAAGTTGGACATGAGAATAGTCAGGGTCAGGCAGTGTTGACATGTGGAAATTCTGCATCCAGTTTGAGGAGGGAAGTAGAGGCAGGGCAAAGCAAGGTTCCCTACACCTTGAAGAGTGTGTTTTCAACAACCTGGGGGAAGCTGGGACTCCTGCCTGCAAGCCTGCACAAGGGGAGGTGGTATACAGTAAGAGTGGGAGGTGGAAGCATTAGGGTGGCTGAGGATGGTATAATGTTGGAATAGCTTGGCCAGCCTTTGGGTCTCTTCCCCACGAGGTGATCCCTGCACAAGTCTGATGCCTGAGTTGTCTTCCTTGATCAACAAATAGCCAGTGTGACATGGGTCAGCACTGCAGAGCCAGGGATGGGGGTTGTTGGGTGTGGCAAAGACCAAGAGGCCATTGTTCACATCAGAGACTGGCTCTTAGCCCTGCATGTTCCAAAGGCCTGTAGATTCCTTCAGCGTTTCTAGACATGTGCCCCATATCACCCCTTAACTCTCAAAAGAGGCCTCAATCTGTTTGGCTCGTAAGATCTTTCGAATCACTGGGTGCTATGAGACAAAAATAAGTTCTAAAAGGTCTCTTAAGGGTGGAAGAGATCAGTGCCACTGGCCTGGGATGGCCCCCATGTTGCACAGGTGAGGCCACTGAAGCCCAGGGAGGGAGGGTGCTGCGCCCAAGTTCCCACAGCTCATTTGTGGCAGAGCCGGGACAAGCTAGAAGCTCATCTTGTAGACACTCAATGCAGTTCTCTGTGTGAGCTACGTCTCCACCCCACGTCAACACTGAAGCCATCTCCCGGCAGGATGGAGCTGGCAGGGGTAGAGGAGCTGGAGATATTTCAGCCACCTGAGTGACCACCCAGAACATGTCTTCTCCAGCAGACTGGCAGCACCTGGGGGTCAGGGACTCTGGTCCTGCTCGACACCCTGTGTCTGTCACAGGGTCAGCCCCTGGCATGGTCAGCCTCAGTCTGCCCATTCATGCAGTTTACTGAGTTTCCCCTTCAGCCTGGTCCTGAGTGCCAGTGAGCACTGGGAGAGCAAGAGAGAAGGGAAAGTGACATTGATTTTGAGGAGCTCAGTGTCACAAGAGAGGCTGACTCACAAATAGGCAATGATAACACAGGGATAGGGTGGTTACAGGGTGCTCTGGACACTGTGAGAACGCTGGCATGTGTGACTTGCAGCGAGGGACAGGGGGAGGGCAGGGGAGGCGATAATGCTTCAGGAATGAGCAGCAATCAGGCAACAGATGAGTCAGAAAAGCACTTCCAGCACAGGTGTCTCCACACACCCCTAACTCAGACACATCCCCAAAAGCTCAGCATCTGGCCGTCTCAGCCCCTGCCTGCTCCAACCTCAGAGGATGGCATCCAGTAAATCCCGGGGGCCTCGGAGCCATCCTCAACTCCTTCTTTCCCCAGAGCTGATCTGTTTCCAAATCCTACTACTTGCACCGTCTTACTCTCAATGCCCCCATTCCTCCATCCCAGCTGCCCCTGTCCTCAGTTCAGCTTTCCTCACTTCTCCCTCTAACAGAAGCAGCCTCAGCCTTGCCCCCTGCAGAGCATTCTCCACGTCTCTGCTGGAGTGACCCTCTGCCCTGTGCATCTAATTGTGTCACCCTCCTGCTTAAAAACATGTCTGAGATCCTTCCCTCCCCCCCTCTGCTCTACAGATAAAGCCCAAACACCAAAACTGCTTGCAGGCCCCTGTGTGCTCCGGCTCCCCCCAACTCTGTGGTGTAATTTCCTACACCCCCACAGAGAGGTCCTCTCAGTTCCCCAGTGATCGTGCTCTGTCCCTCCAGGCCTGTGTAAGACTGTTCCCTCTGCATGTGACACTTCCCCATCCCCCTCTAGCATCATGGGCTGACTGGCTCCCACCCCTTCTTCAAGGTCTCAGCTTTACCGCTTCCCCTCTGAGCTCCTCAGTGCTGGGTAAGGTCCCCGCCACCCTCACGGTACTTCACGGTTACCTTCTTGAATGTCTTCCTCTGAGCTCAGTGAACACGGAGACTGGTTCTCTCCTGTATCATTTTTTCCCCAGTACCCAGCACCCTCCACTTGCATGGGTGGGAGGGGAGTAGTAAGGGTGAAGTGGCCCCCAGTTCACCCCATAGAAGCTCAGCTGCACAGGAGGGGGGTGAGGAGTGGGGCAAGGAGCAGTGCAGGCAGGTGACAGTCCTTTCAGCACTATCTCCATTGCAGTGGCCGGCGCCCAGGTGCTGAGCAAGGTGGGGGACTCCGCGTTGCTGGTGGCAGAGCAGCCCCCTGGCTTCCAAGTCCGCGAGGCCATCTGGAGATCTCTCTGGCCTTCGGAGGAGCTCCTGGCTGTGTTTTTCCAGGGCTCCCTGGAGACCAGGTACCACTCCCGCTTCCTGGGCCGTGCCCAGCTGCATGACAACCTCAGTCTGGAGCTCGGGCCGCTGCAGTCTGGAGACAGCGGCAACTTCTCCGTGCTGATGGTGGACACCCGAGGCTGGGCCCAGACCCAGATTCTACAGCTCAAGGTGTACGGTGAGTGCACCTGACACCAGCTGCCAGAACCCCCTCCCACAGAGAGCAGACAGGAGCCGGGGTGGGGGCAGGGGTTCAGGAACCTCTGGTCTCTGCCACATTGCTAACCCTGGTAGTCACAACTAAGCCACCTCAGGGACTCCCCAGTGAACTGTATGCGGAGCAGCCAGGCTTTGCCACTTCACGGCCCTGTTCTCAACTCCCACTCAGTCTCTTCTGGGCTCTGTGGCCTTGGACACAATGCTGAGCCTCTCTGCTCATCACCTTTCTCATTTGTAAAGTGGCCATTGAGGCATTACCATGCGGAGTACCATGAGGGGGCAGTGGAGTTGGCAGATACACACATGGCTGAGCCCAGCCTGGGCTTCATGGGTGTTAGGTAACATCATAGACCATAAAACATGTCATCAGTGTATGTGCTGCTAAGAAGGGGGAAAAAGTTGCACATTAAACTAGGACACAGTGGGTTTTTTATTTAAAAATCAAAGCATAATTCAACTATAACTAAAAAATCATATTTTTCTATTTCTTACTGTTTTAGAGAGATTCTGACATGTCATTCATAGGCTTTCTCTACCATTCATCCATAGCAAGACAAACCATCCCAAACTTCTAAACTGAAAACAACAACTTTTATTCCTCATGATTTTGAGGGTTGGCAGGGCCCAGCTGGTGGCCCTTCAGCAGGGCCATTCCTGAGCTGCTCAGGACACCACAGCTGGGGAGGCTGAATAGCCTGGGGGCTGGATGGGCCTTTCCTCCAACCACTTCCATCTCCACCACCTTCATCACATTTCTGCTGGTTGAGAAAGAAATGGCCTTTTAGCTGTCAATTATCTATGAGGTGTGAATGACCCCAAATCACTATTTCAGTAAAACCTTAGAAATTGGATAGAGTAGGGGGGGAAAGTATCCAAATATAAAAATGAGAAGTAGGGCAGCAGCTGGGAAGAAGAAAGGCTGTAAACAAATTGAGGCTGTGTCTCAAATCCCCAAGACAGCTAACTGGCTGTCCCTGGGAGGCACCAGGGTATCAATGCAATTAGAAAGTGCCCTCCTGGATCCATGCAGCCCCGAACCAGGTGGCTTGTGTTGACACAGAGTGCTGGGTGGATTTCTGCCCCCTGCCCACCCTTTACCCTCAGCCCCCTTAGCCCAATATCCCTGTGCGGTGAGTAACCTGAAGGGCCACACAGGGAGCCCAGAGCCTCTCCCCCATTACAAGGCTCAGCTGCCTCACATGTGAAATGATGACATTGAACGTGATAACACATGCGGCACCCACACCACTAAGCTCCAAAATGCCTTGTTCTCAGCATCTGAATTACAGATTTTGAGGAAATTGCTGTTTTATTACTTCCAAATACATAGCGTGATTACAACTAATTGCACAAATCTGCCAAGCAGCCGTCCTTAGGCACTCGGCTTTGACAATAGATAAGAATGATTTGAATTAGCAGATCAGTTACTGGAAATGTCAATGGGTGTTTCAACTGTGCCTGATCGTGTTTGGAAGCAGCATGTCCTCTTAAGTGGTATAAATATCCCCCCTGTAATCTTTGTTTATACTATTAGTGTGCCCGGCAAATCATTTCCTCTTTCATATCACAAATCCCACCAGATTGAGCTGGCATTAACAAGGTTTTCTCTGCTTGACTTTGGAATGCTGTCAGAGACTGAGCCCTCCCATTGTCACCAGAGTGCTCTCCCACTGGCCCCATTGCTGAGACTTAGTATTTACACAACAACTTAGAGAGGAAAGGAGAGCCATGGCCTAGGACACCAATGTGTCCGTGACCCAGGCACCAAGCACCTTCTACTTGCCAGCAGGAGAGAGCAAAGGTTAGGGAGATCACAAGACAGAGCCCCCGCCTCTGGGCTCCTGCCTCATAGCATTTTGCACCCTTGTAATAATTGCCTTTATTATTCATAATCACTTGTCAATTTTTGTCTTCCTCACCAAATCCTAAGCTCCAAAAGGCCAAGAATGTACTTGTTTTCTTGCCTGGCCTGCCATCTCTCGTGGACTGACTGACATGTCAAGTTCTACAGAAAGGAACAGGTTGAGCCCCTGGGGGCTCAGAGCACACCTGGTCTACCAGGAAAGGCTTCATAGCCAGGGTGTTAAGCTAAGGGTCCACACTGGCCTTGAAGGATGGGGGGGGAGTTTCTAGAAGAACAAGAAAGGGAAGACACATCTGTGCACAGATGAGCCCTGGAAAAGCAGGAAAGACACACAGCGGCATGACGTGTCGGGACAACTGCAAGTTGACTGGGATGAGCAGGGAGGACTAGCTGGAGGCACAACAGCTGAGGTGGACACGGTCATTTCACGAGGGTTTTGGATATCATGCTAAGGCATTCGGTTCTATCCGATGGGCAATGGAAAACCAGAGAACGTTTTGGAACAAGAGGGGCCTAGTCAGAGTGGCATTTATCCCCCAGCATCCCCGTGATGCACACCTGCTCTTCTGTTCTTGCCCAGATGCAGTGCCCAGGCCCGTGGTACATGTGTTCATCTCTGTGGAAGGGGATGCTCAGCCCCTTAAGACATGCCAAGTCTTCTTGTCCTGCTGGGCCCCCAACGCCAGTGACGTAACCTATAGTTGGCAACAGGAGGGGATGATGGACTTAGGTATGGAAGCACACAGCCTCTTCACTGACAGACAGATGCTGAGCGCTTCACTGGGACCAGGAGACAAGGATGTGGCCTATTCCTGTATTGTCTCCAACCCTGTCAGCTGGAACATGGCCACTGTCATCCCCTGGGAGAGCTGCCATCGTGAAGCAGGTATGTCAAGGGCCAGTGGGCAGTGGCTGAGGTCTGAGGAAGCATCGCATGCACGGCTGACCCCAGCCCTTTGTGTCCAACACCAGGGAAGGCCTCCTACAAAGATGTGCTGCTGGTGGCCGTACCGGTCTCACTGCTCCTGACCCTGGCTGGTCTCTTCTCTGCCTGGCACTGGGGCCGCTGCTCAGGTAGGAGCCCTGCAGGTGCAGGAGGCAGATGGAGGAGGTGGATTTACTGGGGACAGGGCAGGGTGAGGGAGACTTCCTCCTCTTCAGGCTTCAGGCAGCCTGCCCCACCATCCCTCTCCCACCTCGTTTCTTGGCCTTCTCTGTCTCACGTGTTGGTCTCCAATCAGACTGAACTACTTGAAGTTTCCTTTGCAATTCTCTGAATGACCTACATCATATCCCCTGCACCTGGAGCATGCTGCCCAGGACTGCCCCCACTTCCCTCTTCCTTTGGAGTCTCCCACTCAGTCTTCAAGGTGCTCTTGCACCAGGAAGCCTTCCCCAACCTCCTCACATATTCTGGGGCTGATTAATGTCCTTTCTTTAATCTCAATTGCTTAACCAGACAAGGAGCTGAGTGAACTTACTCCCCTACTGGACCCTGAACTCTTTAAAGGAAGAGGCTGGGTCACCACTGGTGACCAGTGGTTCGTAGAACACAATGGTCCCTTAGCCGGTGATCAATAAACATTTGTTGAATGAAAGCACAGATGAATCCCACCCCTTCTTGCCTCCCAGTCCTAGGATGTGGCCTCTCCCCTGCCCATGGCTGGTAGGGTAATGGGATACCTTCTCATGAACCTTCTCAGTGGCCAAAGCTTAAGCAATAAGGGAAAGGGGAAACCCCAAGGTCAGTCCAGGATCCAAGCTCTCTACACAGCTCAGCCCCTGCCCCTGCCCCTGCCCCAGGATGGCCTGCCCCTGAGAGAACCACCCGACTGCCCTGGGCCTTGTGGCCCTTTCCATCTGGGGCTGTCTGAGCTGGCTGGTCTCAGGGTGGAAAGGATGGGTGGGTCAGCAAAGGGAAGGCACTGAGACCTCATCATGGTGCGTGTGTCCTAGAAAGCAGAGTCCTGGCCCAGCCACAAAGCAGGGCAGAAGAGGGTGGCTAACTCCTGCTTATTCTTTCCAGTGGAGAGGAAGGAGTGAGGGTGTGGCTGAGGCTGCACTCCCCCTGGAGGCCCTGTCTGCTGTGAACAGGTTCTGGCCCTGACCCTCTGCCCCACAGGGTCCCCGGGATTTGTGGTAAGAAGGTAGAAGCCAGGAAGAGAACAATTTAAAATTAACAGCTTTATTGCTTTATTGAAATAAAGTTCACATACCACACAATTCCCTCATCTCAAGTGTGCAACGGCTTTCAGCATATTCAGAGCTATGCATCCATTGCCACAACTAATTTTACAACATTTTCATTACCCCCTCCAAAAAAAACCCCATAGCCCCTCAGCCATCACCCTCCAACTCCCCACCCCTCCTGTAGCCCTAGGCAGCCCCTAATGTGCTTTCTGTCTCTGAACTTTTGCCTATTCTGGACATTTCACATAAATAGAACTGTATGCTAAATGGTCCTTTGTGACTGGCTTTGTTCACGTACTTCATGTTTTTGTGGCTTGGAAAATAGCAGCTTTTGGTTCAGTGCCTGTAGCTCAGAGGTTAGGGCTCTAGCCACTTACATCAGAGCTGGTGGGTTCAAATCTAACCCAGGCCTGCCAAACAACAATGACGATTACAACCAAAAGATGGCTGGGCATTGGGGCAGGTGCCTGTAATCTCAGCTACTTGGAATTGCTTAATTAATTCTTAATTGCTTAAGAATTGCTTAAGCTCTGGCCACTGAGAAGGGGCAGAGAGAACAAAACCACCCAAGACAGTGGGAAGGCTCCATCTGGGCTGGCCTGAGGCTAGGCCTGGCTGTGCCATGTGGCTTCTGGCCGGTCATTTAACTGGGTCCACCACAGCCCTAACTGCCTTTTTCTTCTGCAGCTCAGTGTATGGCATAGTTGATGATGAAGGTTAGACCTAGGAAGAACTTCCTCCTCTTAAAGAGTCTCCTTTTCCGGGGTCTTAGAAAACCAGGAGAAATATCCTTTGCCTGACATGATCTTGGGCTAGGACACTTAGGATTCAGAGGCTGGGACTTAGGTCAAAAATGCCACAACTCCAAACATTGAAAGGGTAACTTTCCTTCTGATTTCCTCACCAGGGAAAAAGAAGAATGTCGGTGCTGATAGAGTGGCTTCAGAGACAGAGAACCCCCTCGTGTAGGATTTACTGGGAGGAACAACGTAAGCCAAAGCCTGCATCGCCAGGAACCCCACTGCCCAGGCACATGACCATGGGACAGAGCTGGTGCCTGGAAACCACCACGGTCCTCAGTTTCCCCTAGGACTCAGTCCTGCCTCCCAGGAGGAGCTTGGGCAGCTGTCACACTGGGAGGACAGAAAGTGCCGGCACGACCTTCCACAATCCCCCTTCATCTCTCCCCATTGGGCACATGCTGGCTCATCTCTGGACAAGATGGGCCAAACAGAACAGCCTCTCGAGGCTAGTGGAAGGAGGCATTGAAGAAACAAGGGTAGGGATTGAAGTACTGTTTTCCCAGGATGGCTTCAATCTCTCCACCTAGGATGTCAGTCCTGTCCGAGGTCCTTCCCTCTTCTCCCCAGTTCCTGAACAATCACTTCACCTTGGACAGACAGTCAGCATCGTGGCCTCCAGATTCATATCACCACTTGACTGCTCCCAGATTTTCCCTTCCTGGCTCTGCTCAGAGGTCCCCAATGGTCCCCTGGCTTTACCAAATTCTCCTCCCTTTCCTGTGCCCACTTCTCTCCTATCATCCTCCCCCCAGTCCACCTGCACGGTGCACATGGTCACTCGACCTGGCACTGTGTGCCAACCTCACCTGCTGCCCAGAGGCATGCCTCATACCTGGTCACTAAATCATGTAAAACTGCCCTCAGACTCCAAAAATGACATGAAAAAGAAATCCCAGAATCTAGCAATGAGCTGGGATAGCCCTGTGGGGGGAGACAACTCCACTCTCCACCTTTCTCCCCCGTATTTCCAGGGCCCACCTCAGATCAGAGTGGCTCTAGATGGGACTCATGGTTCCCTTCACAAGGTGACTCTCAGCACCTCATTTAGACAGTGGTTTTGCAGTGTGGTGCACCAAAGCCTTTCTGAACAGATCCACACTGCTCAAATAAGCCAAAGTTCCCATCCTCAGTGACTCACTTGTCAACTAGGAGGCTAATTAACCTTCCACCAAAAAACACAGAGTGCTTCTGTGAGACCAATTCTTGTGCTAATAAGCATTGAGATTGATGCTTTAAAAGTCACATCATGACAAATATTGATTGACGGCTCAGCCTGACCTGGGTACACTTCAAGGCACTGGAGAATCAGTAGTGAACCAAGAGAAGTCCTTGCCTTGTGGAGTCTGTGTTCTAGGTAATATAAATAAACAAGTAAGGATATGTCTGATATAGAGAGGTTTTATCAAGAAAAACAACGCAGGGTAAAGGGCTACAGAATGATGTATCTGGGGAAGGGGCTGTCGTAGATAAAGGAACCCATGAAGACTTTCTGATGAGGTGATGTCTGACAGAGATCCAGGGAGGGAGCTACACAGTGGCCAGGAGTGCTCCAGACAGAGCCCCCAGAAACTGCAAAAGCTCTGAGGTGAGAGAATGGTGTTCACGAAGAACGGAGTGAAGGCCAGGGTGGCTGGATCTAAGCAAGGGAAGGAGAATGGAAGGGGAAGGGTCCAAAGAGGTGACCTTAGGCCCTATCACATGGGACCTTTGGGCTTTAAAACACCCCTTCCTTAAAGTGAGGATGGCAGGGAGAGTCTCCCATCAGTCCATTGTCAGACTCCTCCAGAATAACCTTTGCATCATTGCTTCCAATTGGCTCCTGGTCAGGCCAGAACCCTTTCCAAATCTGCTTTTGCTTTTTCTTGTTTTCACTTAGTTTTCTTTGCCTTTGCACCCAACCTTCCGTGCAAAGGGGTCATGTGACATGTTATCAGAAAATGGGGGGGGGGGCATAGCAGAAGAGAAAGGCTGGAAAGGACATTCTCTTCAGTATAGAAATAAACACTCAGTGCCTCACTTAAAAATAAAAAAAAAACTTCTGCAAACATTAATGACATCTCTGGCAAATCTTTTTTCCATGTTTATTAAGCAATAGCACCTGTTTAGTTAATCAGATCTCAGTTATTTACTGTTCTTCAAGGGAAGCATCATCTCTTCCAGATTTGACTCCATGGCTCCCAGCATCTGTTCTTCATGCAGCATGAAGACACAGCCTCCCAACATAAAAATACAAGTATCCCCAGATCCAGAAAGATTGTAGTGGCTGCCTTCCCTCGGGCTGCACTTTGGTCAATATTGTCTGCTTAGAGGACAGACTAACAGACTAACAACATGGGTGTGCAATGGGGACACCCCCACAGCACAACTATCCTGGGTCCAATCCTGGAAGCCACACATTCAGGAAGACACAAGACATTAGAAAACCTATGTGTCCTCAAGGAAAAAACCAAGATGATGAAAATTCCAGAAAGCTTATCATCTGAGAAAGAATTCCAGAAACTGGTCATGCTTAGCCTGGAACAAAAAATTCGGAGCGGCATAGGACCTCAAACACTTGAAGGGTGAACACATAAGCCCAAACATGTTGCTAAAAGGCAGATGTGACTCATATAAATAAAAGGATGTTAAAAACAGAAGGAAATGTGTGGTTACTCACTTCAAGTTTTTTATATTTCTCAGGTAGAAAACCAAGGCCCAAAGAGATTGTTACTCCCCTAGAATTGTATAATAAGCCAGTAACAGAGTTGGAATTAGCTTTAAGTTATCTAAATCAGCCCCACCCCTCACACAGCACCAGGGAGGGAGAGCGGAAGGGGAAGGGTCCAGACAGATGGTCTGAGGCATAGTACATGAAACCTTGTGGCCATCCAAATGTTGCTTGCACCAGGGCAGGGGTCCTCAAACTTTTTAAACAGGGGGCCAGTTCACTGTCCCTCAGACTGTTTGAGGACCGGACTATAGTTTAAAAAAAAAACTATGAACAAATTCCTAGACACACTGCACATATCTTATTTTGAAGTAAAAAAACAAAATGGGGGCAGCGCCTGTGGCTCAAAGGAGTAGGGCACCGGCCCCATATACCAGAGATGGTGGGTTCAAACCCAGCCCCAGCCAAAAACTGCAAAAAAAAAAAAAAAACAGGAACAAATACAATATTTAAAATGAAAAAAAAGGCGCCCCCATCTGCAAAAAAAGAAGACCTCCTAACTTCAGAAAAATAAGATTCCCCCCTTAA
Source organism: Perodicticus potto (assembly GCA_963574655.1). Lineage (NCBI taxonomy): Eukaryota > Metazoa > Chordata > Mammalia > Primates > Lorisidae > Perodicticus > Perodicticus potto. The sequence goes on along the minus strand of CAUYRH010124873.1, from coordinate 61,072 downwards.
CAGCAAAAAAAGGCCCTACTAACTGTAAAATAAAAAAAAAATAAAAAAAAAAAAAAAACAGACATCCTAGCTTCAAAAAAAATAAATCCTAACTTATTCTTACCTTGGTCCTCAGGCAGCAGCAGGCTCTGCACAGGCAAGGTGGTGACTCCTCCAATCACGAGTCTCAGTCTCACCTGAGACTGAGAGGAGTCGTTGAGAGACAGAGAAGGAGGGGAATCGGAGAGTGCAGCGCACATTCCACACATGCTCACTGCAGCCGGAATGAGTCGGCTGCTAAGCAAGATAGGCACTGTGGCAAAAACACCTGGCAGGCCGGATAAATGTCCTCGGTGGGCCACATGTGGCCTGCGGGCCATAGTTTGAGGACCCTTACACCAGGGAATAGCTTTCTAACAAATGTAGAAATAGATCCAAATACATACATATGAAGTGACTTGTTTCAGTGAATGTGCTTAAGCAGTAACCATCTCAGAGCAACAATATGGACTTAGAGGCTTTTCATAATAGGTAGGAAGTTGCATTAGGAATGACAAACATGTCTTCTAGGACCATGTCGATGTGGCTAATTAATTATGACTTACTTTTCCCACTGAGTCAGATACCAGGCTTCAGTTACCCTACCAATCAACTGAAGGTGCGGCCAAGATGAAACCAATTTGCCATTCCTACTCTAAATCCAAGAGATCCTTCCAACATTAAAAGTAAATTACAAATTTAAAAAAAAAAAAATGGCCAAGCAAGGTTGCATGCATCTGTAGTCCCAGCTACTCAAGAGGCCGAGGCAGAAGGCTCACTTGAGCCCAGAAGTTGGAGACCAGCCTGTGCAATGTAGTGAGACTTTGTTGAAAGAAAAAAAGGAAGGGAGGAAGAAAAAGAGGGAGGGAGGGAATTTAAAAATAAAAGAAAGAAAGAACGAATAAACAGAAGGACAAGAGAGGACAGTTAAAGTAGTCTACTAAAGTATCAAAAACAAGCTATGATTTCTCTAAGGAAGACTAATTCTAGTTTTCTTTCTCCTGCCATTCTTCTCAGCATGTTGTTTGGGGAAAGTATCAGATCTGGAAAGAGACTGATGTAAAGTAGCAATACCATTATCAGGAAAACACACACACACAAAAAAAAAAAACTACAAATCAGTCAAATAAGTAAATGTAGAATATAAAGTCATTAAAAAATTTCATGTTTTTTAGTGTATTTAAGAATAATGAGAAAGCACTTGTATTAGTCAGAGTTCTTTGGAGGCAAACAACAGAAACCAATTCTGATTGCAGCTAAAGCAAACATACAAATTAATTAGGAAGTCATGGCAACTCACAGAACCAAAGAAAATGCTAACCAACCAAGCCTCAGAAGGGACAAAGCCAGGTGGCCTGGAGCATGCAGGCCGCTGGGGCCTCTGTGAAGTAACTCTGTTCTGTCTTCGGTTCCTCCCTGAAGACCAATATCTCACCAGTATCTGATCAGCCTGGCTGAGGTCAAGGACTGCCCTCTTTGGGGGACGCGGAGGAATCGCAGGCCTTCCTATCAGAAGCAGTAGTTTAACAAAATACAGCACAAAAGCAAAGCCTGACCAGGAGTGTGTAGATCAGGAAGTGCGCCCTCCTGTCCACTCAGTAAGCACTTAGGAGCACCTGCTCCATGTTGGCACAGAGGCGACTTGGGGGCAGCACCACCACCTCTGCCTCACAGAGCATGGCCAGGTTGGGGGAGCAATGTGGCAACAAACAAGCCCAGTGAACAAACAGGGAGACAGACCCCAATGTGAGATCAATGGCACCTCCTGGCCTGGGAGACCTCTGCCCCCAGTGAAAGCCAGTCAGGTTCCCAGGGGAAACGAGAAAGGGACCGAAGCTCTGCGTGGGGAGCAAGCTTCTCCTGGGAGGAAGTGAAGACAGTGAGTCTCCGTGGTGTCTCAGGGCAGGCCTTCCCTTCCCACAGCAGTGCTGGGCTTTGTTAACTGTGTCCCGAGAACACCACGTTCTCCCAGGCTGGTAGGCTGTCTTCAGCTTCCCTTCTAGGTGATGCAGGAAAGACAAAACAGGCTGCTCACAGGTGCAAGGGGCTGGTGTCACCTCCTGGGCTGGGGTCCTGGCAGGGTTGCATGGGCTGAGATGCTGACAAGGTCAGTTCTGCCTGCAGCCCACCCTGTTGGCCTGTTGGCCTCCAAGGCTACACCCCCTGGCTGGGGCTGCTCAGACTCTCGGGAGTCTTCCAAAATCAGATAAAATTATCCAGACTCAGCCCAGCCAGAGACAAAATGCGATTTGAGTTCTGCCTGCCGCTCCCAGCAGGCTGACCTACCCACCATATGCCTCCCTTCTGCCAGTTTAAGGGACTGGGGGCTCTGACAGGCTCACTGTGGTCCTGCACTCCAGACCAGTGACCGTTACCTCCAGCCCCACCCCTACAGAGCAGCCACAGTCCGCTGGCATTCCAGCTGTCTCTTTTCCCTGCTCAGAAGTGTACCGAGATCCCTCCTGCCCTTCATTGAGAACAACAACCTTATAGCCTGGATTTCCCAGAAATTCCCTAGCAATCACCCCACACACCCCGGGCTTTGGACTCCTCCTGAGCACTGAACACAGACCTCCAGGCACAAGGACCCCTCCTGGTGGGAACAGACTAAGGATCCCCATTTACATGGTGTGCTGAGGCCTGAGCTGCCAGGACAAGGGGGAGCCCCATCCACGCCCTCACCTGAGGAGGACTTCTCCACCAGAGGCCAGAGTTAGCAGCCAAAGCCTCTGCCAGCACCAGGCAGTGCTAATGAAGGCTGTGTCTCTAGCTGCACACCCGCGACTGGCCCCTGCCAGTGACCCCCAGCACACCATGAGCACAGACAGCGTCACCCCCATACCACAGCCAACAGGCTGCTGCCCTGGCCTGCGCAGCAGAGGCCAGGCCAGCCCTGACTCCTCTCGATGGTCCACCCACCTGCAACTCACCCTCCCCCTTCTACATCACACTTCAGGAAGCTAGAAGGAATTCTGGGGCCTCCTTCCTGGACCCATCCCATCAAAAATGGACTAAGCTGCCCTTGCGTGCAGCCCTGGGTCTGAGGGTAGCTAAGGGGTAGTCTGGGCAGGGAGGGGGGGAGATGAATCCCAAGTGTCCACACCTATGGGCACTAGGCCTTTCGCTATTTGGACCAGAGCTTCAGGTAAGGGGTAAGGGGCTGACCACAGGCCTGGGGCAGGGGCCAATTCTTCCTATGCTACTAAGTTGGGGTGGGAAACGCCAAAGAGTCCGAGATTTCTGAATCCAAATCTAGCTTTCCAGGTCATTTTGAAGGTATATTTGTCAAGGTAGGGGGATAGAACATGTTTTATGTAATAATTTATTAACATGGTCGATAATCACAAACGTTATAGGAGGGCCTGAATGTGGGGACTGCTCCCCCTGGACTTCTGTACCATAATTCCAATTTCCCCCTCATTCCCAGCAGCACAGGAGGGCAGGTCTGGGATCACACTGGGGACAAAAGACCCTGAGTTCCTGGACGGCAGAGCCCCTGGTCCCCCGTGCCCATTCTCTCAGCACATCCTGGGTGAGCACCGGCATGGCAGAGACACGGGAGCACAGCAATGAACACCGCAGCCGGGCTGTGCACTCATGGAGCAGTCTGCTTGGGAGAGACAGACGCTGAACGGTAAGTTGTGCTAAGCTCTGGAGAAGAAAATGACTGAAAACCCTGAGCAAGAATAACAAGGGAGCTGGTTGGGGGGACAACACAAAGGGCCTCCCTGAGGAGGGGACGTGCCAGCTGGGACCAGAAGGGAGAGGGCGTATGTGAAAGCCTTCTGGAAAGATCTCGGCAGGTGTGAGGAAAGGTCCCCATGGCCAGAGGGACCCTGGGAGGAGAGGATGGCAGAGGTCAGACCAGGCAGGGTCTGGTAGGACATGGCAAGATTTAAAAGTTAACTATGAGTGTAAAAGGAGGCTACTGAATAGCTTTTAGAAGGGAGGTGACATGATCAGACGTGCATGCTGAAAGACCACACCGGTGGCTGAAGGGGAGAGAGTGAAGGCAGGAGATGAAATTGGCAAAGGAATACCGGCCAGAAGCCACGAGAGCCTGGCATCCGCGCAGACAGAGAAAGAGAAAAGGAAAGGAGGGTTCGACACACACTGAAGAGCTGGAACGGACAGGACTTGGGATGCATGGATGAGGTCAGGATGACACCGAGGATGGCACTGAGTCTCTGACATGAGTAACCAGGAGGATGGAGGTGCCAGTTCTGGAAACTGGAAATACAGAAAGAAGAGCAAGTTCTAGTGTGAAGTCAAGAGTTAATTGGTCCTTAATTATCAGGAGATGAAGGCTTTGAAAGGAACAAAGAAATATTTGGAGGCTGAATAATATATTGGGTTGAATCATATGAAAACTGTCATTTTTATGAGTTTAAAAATTGTCAAATATAGGTAATTTCATATGATTCACCCTAATAATCTCAATGTAAGTTGGTTGACCTGAGGGAAAAAAAGCCATTTCTTCCTCTGCCCTGACTCCACGCCCACCCAAGACAACTAGGACGTGCCTGTAACCAAGTCCCACGAACCTGAGGGTGAAGGACTACACAACACCTTTGGGCAAAGAGGGCCGCCCACAGCAGCCTCAGCCAAAACTGTCTGGGCCCAGGGTGTTGGGGTCTGCTTCTCTACCACCTGGCCAGACTCCTGCCTACTCAGCTGCAGAAAGTCCTGAAATAGTCAGAACCCAAGTTCCTAACTTCAGGGAGTACTGGAACTGCTCTGGCAGCCATAAGGAACTATCCTCAAGCCATGCTGGTGTGAATGAGGGCCCCTGAGACTCACCCCAGCTCAGGTGTATGTGGGCCTGTGTCCCATACAGATTGTTGCGATGGGGCCCCCAGTGCCGTATGAGAGAGGCTTTCCCACCAATAGGAACAATGGCTTGGTGAGGCAGGCACAGTCTGACACAGAAGGGCAGTACCCCAGTCACTCTGAAGCTACTGACTTATGACACACCATGACTGTCCTTCAGTTCACTCTGCCAGGGAGCACAGCAGCTGAAAGACACACCTTCCTTCCCTGTCCCAGCCTGAGCCCTCAAAGGTCTTAAGCTGGAGACGACTCAGCCTAATGTACAACCTCTGCTCCAGACAGACCTGGCTCCCATCTGTCCCCTGACCCTGAAGTGCTCACACACTCTACCCGGGAGCTAGGCTCTTTCCCCTATCTCCTGAAATGTGTCCTTATGCACCTTAGTCTCCAAGCAGGTGTTTCCAGGCCCAGCCCAGGCACTCCTCTTCCCAGGCTTCCCCCAAGTGACCTCATAGCCTCAGTTCACCAAGCGTTGTATGGAACTAAATCAACAATAGCATGCGTCATCCTTTAATTTTTCCAAATGAGATTAATGGTCTCCCTCAGGAGGCTCCTGGGAGGATCAGGTTTAATACCCCAGTGTAACCACTGACACACAATAAACGTGTCCCCAAAACAGGGGGGACAGTAAATGGTCATTCTTCAGTCATTTTTCCCACTAGAAGCCGAAAGTCTCCGGTTGGGAGATTCCAGATCGGGCCCTCCCACTTCTGGGCAGTATCATCAGCTGGCTGGATTCAGATAACCTTCCAAGCCTCTCAGGGACCTCTGGGCTGCTCCTTAGCAACTTCTAAGGGGCTGGGGGTCAACTCCGCCGCAGTGGGTCTGCCTCCCCATCTCCTTTCTCTGAAACAACACTACTATCTACTATATGCCTAGCACTTTTAGGAGCTTAAGTATGTTAGTGAGTAAAACAGACAGAGATCCCCCGCCTGTTGGAGTGGATAGTGTGGGGGAACAGGGGTGAGCATACTTGGAAGGGACAAGTGTTGTGGATTAAAGAAAGGGGTGAGGAAAGTGATGGGGGTGCAGGCAGGAGAGCACTATAGACTTCACCCGGGTGGCCAGGGCTAGGGCCTGAGGTGTTCTTGAAAGAGTTGGGAGCCAGTAAGGCTGCCAGGAAAGGGCTGGGGGAAAAGGAGTGACAGCCTGGAGGACCAGAGTAAGGGCCTTGACTTTGGGAAGCCACCTCAGGGGCTTGAGCAGAATGACTTAGCTATCTTCCCAGCTTCGCTGGGGGAACAGGCATAGGAAGGAAGGAGACAGGGAGACCAGACAGTCAGGACACTCGGCTGCAACCTAGGCCTGAGAGGCCGGGGGTGGGGTTTGGGAGAGAAGGGCTGGGTTGGATCTGGATGTATCTTGAAAGCAGAGCCAACAGAACCCCTGCGGAGTAGACATGGGGAGGGGGCAGTGTCAAGAGAAAGACAAGAGTTAAAAGACAGAGTCGCCATCCCTGGGGACAACAAGGTAGACGCGGGGCCATCGAAGGCTGAGTCTGGGATGTCTGCTAAACATCCAAGCAGGTAAGAGAGTGGGAGGGAGGAGGTCTGGGGTCATGAATTTAGGTGTCACTGGCTCCCAGATTCCAGATGAGTAGAGAAGGAGGAGTTGGGGGGAGACTCTTCCATCTCCACTCCCGCTGTGCTCACTCTCAGGAAGGCTTAGGTTTACCCAAGGAAGAAACCAGATGTCCCCCCAGGAGTGATGTGACAACAGCAGGCTCCGCTCCTGACCGAGGATCAGTTGCTCAATGTGTTAGTAGCAGTGACCACGAACACCAGGATCCTCAAGTCCTTAGTGACTGTGAGTGAGGAGCCTGCAACGTGACATGTGTGAAAGAGCTTCCCACAGACTGTGGGGTCAAAAGAGCCGGGTATGCTCAGGAAGGGCCGTGTTCACCGGCACCTGTGACAAGGATCTAGGAGACGTGTGTGAGTTTTTCCCATCTCCCTGAAGTAACCACTGGCATTGGCAGTTGTCATCACCCAAGCTGGGGGAGAAGTCTCTAGTACACACTTATCCATCACACTGACTTTAGAGGTCAGCTCAGAGACACACGCTGAGCTCTTAAGGGAGAGATGCTGAGGAGACAGCCCCTGCCCTTGGGGCAGCCAGGTCTGATGGGGACAGAAGGGCAAGGGGACACTCCCACTAAACACCACACACTCTTGTCTGGGGTGATGGAACAGGGTAAGGCAGAGTTGGACTTTCTGCAGAACCAGCACAGGCCAAGAAGGAGGAGGAGGAGAGGGGAATTTTACAGCCAAGGAAAGCAGCTTTGGCAAAGGGCTGAGGGAGGTGGGGGCCATGATGGAGCAGGGATTGGGAGCCTGAACCCCAGCTTTTGCACAGTCATGGCAGGGAGGAGCCACAGGCTGCAGAAGGCATCTAGGTAGGAGGAGAACGAGGGAACAGGCCAGAGGGTATCTGAGGAGGAGACTCCACAGGCCAGAGGCAGGTCGCAAGTAGGGCCTGGAGTGGGCTGAAGGAGCCCACTGAGTTGATTCTGGGAAAAAAAAAAAAAAAAACAACTATTGCCCCCGCTGGGAAGGCCCCTCCTCACTTTGGGAAAAGCTGTTTGGAGACCCTTCTTGAGGGACGCTCCACCTGGGAGGGGCTGTGGAAGACAGTGCCACAGGGGACACAGGGGTTGCTGATGTGGGTTGCTGATGAGGGCGGAGAGGACAGGGAGGGTACACCCTGGCCGAGGAGGCCGCCCCGAGGATTCTGGCAGCTGGCCCCTGACTGGCTGTGTGACCCCGCCGAGCTTGTGTTTCAGGTGCTTCCTGTTATTAGCATCGCCTGTACAGTGAGGATTACTGTCCATACTAACACCTGCACGTGGGCCCCAGGACCCAGCTAAGTCCTGCTTCTCCTCCTCTTTCTCTGCTTGCCTCTTTCTGGACTCCTTGCCTCCTCCCCAGAGAATGAACCGTCTCCAAGTTCAATCCCAAGGCTTCATTCTCCCCGCTACATCTCCCTCCCCGAGGACCTCCCACTGCCTCAGCCCTGTGGGGTTAGATCTGAACCTCCAGGCTTGCCCTCTCGTGGGACATGAAATTGAGTATTAGCCATGTGAAGGACTGGGGTTCTATTGCTTGCTGAGCCACCGTTAACATACCAGGCTCTGTGACACACACCACACAAAACAGCCCTATTCCTAGTCCATTTTACATGAAGCTGATTTAGGAGCTTATTAGATAACTATACACCTTGGTCTGTCTGACTCACAGAGACCTTTTTCCTTTTCATATGTGAACAAGACTAACTCACAAATATTTTTTACAAGTTTTCTTCCTCCCTCCTCATTCCTCCCTCAACAAACCCACATAGGAGTCTGCCATCACCTCACACCTAGCCCCGCTGGACGTGAGCTCTGCAATCCTGCCCACCCGCCCTGTCCAACTTCCTGTCTCTGTCAAGACCCCAGTCTTGGACGACACCTATAGCTCAAAGGAGTAGGGCGCTGGCCCCATATACCAGAGGTGGCAGGTTCAAAACTGACCCCGGCCAAAAACTGCAAAAAAAAAGAAAAGACCCCTGTCTTCTCCCTGGTACCCAGTGGTCTGTCCTGCAGGCTCTTCTAAAATGCACCCAAGAAGGCAGCGGAGGGCAATGGCCACAGACAGGTGGCAGAAGGCCATCCTGTCTACCTCACACTGCGGGCACAGTGACCACATGCAGCCTAGCCACCATCCCCGCCGTGCCTATGTGGCCCCATGTCTCCCATGCTCCCTTCCTGCAGCACAGTCTTCCTAATCCATCCCCAAGGAACCCAATGGAATCGGCTTTGTTTCCACACACCAGTAATGACTGAAACGATTGCTCCAAGTGGGTTGGATGGATGAAGAGTGCAAACCCCACAGCAGGGGTTTCCCAGGCTCCCACCAAACCAAATCAGGAGAACAAACCATGAGGAGGTGCCCCAGGGAAGCTTAGGGGATGGGGCTGAATTCTGACCCAGCCCCTGCCTACAAGCTGGACCCAACTGAAACCCACTGGCATTGAGTGGTTTTACCACCCTGGGAAGACAATAATTGGTTAATTCCCCAATCGCCCTTGTTTCCAGTGAAACAGAAAAAAAAAAAAAATTAATCCCTCCCCAGTCACCACAGTCTGACTACGGTGTAATTGAGCACCGGTGCATGCAATAGTTACTGTAAGAGGAGTACACGGAAGAAATTCACTTGGATTCTGAGTGACTCGTATTCTTGAGAACGGGAGGCTTAGAGAAGGTGACGAGAGGATGATTTCCCAAAGCCTGAGGAGAAGAATCAGAGAAGGAGTCAAGTCTGTGAGGACTCAGTAGAGTCTCTTAAACACAATTTCCAAGCTGGATGCCCTGGGAGACAAATTCAAAGAAATTCTGGGAATGTCAACTTAGGTTATCGATGAGTAATAAAAGAGTAACCTAGAACCACGGAGCAGTAAATTATCTCAACAGTGTGTCAGTGACCAGAGGATCTAGAATTCAGCTTCAGTGAGGCTGGGGAGAAATATAAAAGGTGGAACTAGAAAGTAGAATGGAGACAACTGACCCTGTGCTGTTTGTTTCTCTCTCAAAAAATAGACAAAAATTAGGACGTCAGGTTCCCACCCATGAGGTAGCACTTGTGTGTCCAGCCTTCTCCTTGCCATGACATGGTCAGCCCAGACTTTGCAAGCCAGTTGTTACATGCAGCCATTATTATAAAGTACGTTATATAAACTTGAAATTAAACAAATTATATTAAAACAAAGGAGATACTCAAAACTCATTACTTCCTGATTATTTTACTATAGCTCACTATTATCTAAACTCTTTTTTGGTTTGTTTGTTTGTTTTGTTTTGTTTTTTGAGACAGAGTTTCACTTTGTCACCCCTGCCATAATGTCATAGCTCACAGCAACCTCAAATTCTTGGGCACAAGAGATTCTCTTGCCTCCACCTCTTGAGTAGCTGGAACTAGAGATGCCTGCCACAAGGTCTGGCTATTTTTAGAGATAGGGTCTCACTCTTGCTCAGGCTGGTCTCGAACTCCTGAGCTTAGGCAATCCATTCACCTGGGACTCCCATAGTGCTAGTATTACAGGCGTGAGCCACCGTGCCCAGCTTTAAGCTCTTGAGGTTATTTACTTCCTCTCCTGCAGCTGTGTTGTAGAAATACCATCAATGCCATGCCACAGAACATTTCTCCCAACTCATGCCCATAGGACCGTGTTGGCAGGCTGAGATCAACCATAGTTGGAGTATTGATATCATGGAAATCAGCAAATGCTACAAATCAGAGATTCCCTGCCCCTACCCTACTCCACTTTCAAAGCCTCTGTGAAACATTCATCACCACAAATGTCCTCCTACAGCACTGAACAAAAAAAGACCAAGGTATCCCTGAAGCAAAATCGTTGGAGCAGAAACTTCCCTCCCTCCTCACCCTGGGATGGTAAGTACAATGACCTTAGCCTTGGATTTACTGCTTCCTTGGCTTCCCTGTTGACTCATCCTAATAGGAAATTATTCTCAGAGTCTCTGTGAAATCTCTCTTGCTGTTTTTTAATGTAGTTTCCTTTCCAGAGCCTCAGTGTTCCCTCCTCTCCAAAGAAGGCCGAGTCTGAGCATGGCTCCCTGGTTCCTGGAATGAGAAGATGATATCACTCAACACAACCTGTACAGCCAGCTGGCTGCCTCTGTCCCTCACCACCTTGCAGGAGGCCAAGCTGGAGGCTTCTCAAACTGGGAGTGCCCTTCCCAAGTCATCCTATTCAGTTCCCTGCCTTAGGGCGAAAGTATGCTAGGTGCAACGTTCTGCTGAGATAGAGATCTATCTCTCCATCTGTGAAGAAGTCATTTTATAAGTGCTCATAAATGTTACCAAATAAAGGAAGGGATGGTTGTGTCCTGGAGTTCTCTGCTCCCCTTCCTGTTTAATCCCCTCCCCCCTATACCTTTGCCCATTTCTGAGAACCCTTCTACCTCTCCACCCCCCAAGTCATTCATCTCTTATTCCCTTTGTCTCATTATCAACGCTCATTTTTCCTCCTAATCTCTATGAAGGCAGAGCCAGCAATGCCAGCACCCCTTTGCAAATACCCAAGTCATCTCAAGGGTTTCCAGGCTCCCTAAACACAAACACTCTGAAGCCCACACAAACCACACACCTCATGTGGTCCTAAGGTAGTGGTGGGAAGAACTTAGGAGGATGAACTTCTCTTTAGGAGAAAAGAGACTATAGGAGAAGAGTCTGGGCTCTCAACAAGCAGGTGGCTATGGAGAGGCAAACAGAATTACATGACCTCGAAGAACTATGCTTTTCTGAAGACCTCCCCGACATCCCTAGACCAGACAAGTATCCAGTTGCATGTCTGCTGCAGCCATCCTGTGTGGAGTACAACCACTTGGTCCACTAGAGACAAGTGAATTGGAAAGGTGATGCTCTGCGCTCCCTGAAAGTGAACTTGGACCTAGGGATCAAAGTTACATGGGGACAAGATCTGGGTTCAAGAGAAGAAATGTTCTATTGAATATTAGCAGTAAGAGGTCAAATGGTCTGCTTTGGGTGGTGGTGAGCTACCACTGGAGGTATTTAAGAAGAGGTCCAACTTCTTTCCTTTGTGAGGAATGTTATAGAAGGAATTCAAATATCAGAGAAAGATACTGATGTCCTGGAGTCAAATGTGCCTAGATCAAGTTCTGAATTATTTCCTTTGTGACCTTGAAACTGAGGCTCAGAGAGATTAGTTTCTTCATCTGTATAATGGTGATAAAGCACAACCTCATTAATAAATAAAACAAAATATCAAAAAGCACCTGGTGCTTAGTGGGTGCTTAGTAAATATCAATCCCCTTCCTATCGAAACATTGCAGTGAGGTCTTTTTATTCCCACAGAGTATGGCTCTGAACCTCTTGCTGTTCAGAAGGAAAGCATACAACGGGGAGTAAGAAAGAAATCATGATTAGGTAGATGAAAGGAAAAGAAATAAAGATGCTAAGAATATCAGGGAATATTTAGAGGTCATCCCTGACAGTCCCCTGTGTCCTTTCTTCCAACCTTTTATAATGAAGAAGGAAAAGTAAGATTGGGATTTAAAGCCCAGCCTAAGGGGGTCTCAATTTCCCCATCTGTATAGTGAAGGAAGAAGTTTTTTAAGCTGAACTTCAGAATAATCATTTTGAGCTTCACTTATTTATCCTCAATAAATAACAGCTCATCATGAATCCAGTCAAGGTCTTTCCCAGCAACTAGTACAACCATGTAAAAGGATTTAACACTTGAAGAGAGCACATCTCTAACTATGGACAATCCCCTGGCCTAGGAGAAAAAGGAATCAGCTTTATGTAACAATGAATGTGAAATGGCAACAATATCATTCAACTGACACAGAATTATGGGAAAATATAAAGGAAAAAAATCAAAGACAAACAGACCCACACACCCAGAAATCTACCAGAAGGATAATATTGAGATCTGGAGGTTCATAGAACTAAACACAATATCTTATATTTTCCCAAACACATTGTCCAATGTAGTGAAATGGAACTATTCTGACGTCACCACAGACAGATATAGTATTAATTTCAATCCTCTCCAATAATTAATTTAAACTAATTGAAGGACATACAGTACATTGAAAACATCTGCCAAAATATTGCAGAGTCAAGTGTAAATAAATAGTATGGAAGAATCAAGGAGGAAGGACAAATAAAATCAAGGCAGCCCAAACAGATGCAGCGTTAAGTTCAACAAAAGGATCCTGAAGGAGAACTACACTAAAGTCTATGATCCCTGATACAAGGAACCAAGTGTAAAGGCAACACAGTCCAAGTGTTATCACAGAACCCATGCTGCTTTTCCTGATACGTCTCCTAGTAGACATGAAATTATTAATATCAAGAACTGTATCCTTTCAACTCTATTTCTGCTACCAAAGCACAAACGATCTGACATAAAATATATTTTATACTGAAGAGGAGAAACAGTCCAGACAACTCAGATGTACAAATACCTACCCCTCGAGGTCACTGTGTTATCCTGATAAGTTCATCAAATACAAAATCATTCACATTCACCAAATGTTCATTTGAACTATGAGCCTCCTTCTTGAATCTTCAGCAATTAGTATGGACCTCATTGATTTTTTTAAATGTAATCTTGCTCAGCAAAGGAAATTAATCCTGTCCAGTTTCTTTTACTAACCATGTCTATTCTACCTTAGAAATTCTTAAATCATAGGCAAGTAGGCATTACAATAGCAAAGTGAATTCCAGTGACCCACAGAGGATATTGGATGTGAAAGGACCACCAGAACTGTTTCTTCTTGACTGCATCCCCCAGCTTGCTGTACCACCCCCTCACCCCTTCATCAATATATACATCTGGAACACTTTTTGTTTGCTTAATAAAGATATCCTTTGCTACTTTATCTCAAATACTGCTTTTTAATTAAGCACTCCCCATCTCACTTGCAAGAGAAAACTTCTCGCTCCTATTAACTAAAACAGTGCTTATTGATTTCCACTTTTTTTTGTTTTTACCAGAAATGACTAAAGCATCCTCATCAAGAATACACTCACTGGGCTTGGCACCTGTGGCTCAAACAGCTAAGGCGCCAGCCACATACACCTGAGCTGGCGGGTGTGAATCCAGCCTGGGCCCGCCAAACATCAATGACAGCTGCAACCAAAATATATATATAGGGCTTCATATATATAGCCAGGCATTGTGGCAGGCGCCTGTAGTCCCAGCTACTTGGGAGGCAGAGGCAGGAGACTCGCTTGAGCCCAGGAGTTGGAGGTTGCTATGAGCTGTGATGCCACAGCACTGTATCCAGGGCAACAGCTTGAGTCTCTGTCTCAAAAAAAAAAAAAAAAAAGAATACACTCACTGTAAATATCAGGACCAGGTATCAAACAAAAGAAGTGCTGGTAAATACTAAATTACTCAACTGACCCCTATCTAGGAATAGCCAACTGCTTCAGAGTGTAAAAGTGTGAAGTCAGAGGTCAGATAGGCTTAGGTTTTAATTACAGATATTCCATCATAAGGCAGTAACTAAAAAAAACTAAAAAATCCTATTTTCTAAATAAAAAATTTAGTAATGGGCCCACATTCCCACTTTCATTCACTTAGTATTTCTTTCTTTTTTTTTTTTTTTTTTTTTTTTTTGAGCCAGAGTCTCACTTTGTTGCCCTGGGTAGAGTGCCATGATATCATAGCTTGCAGCAACCTCAAACTCTTGGGCTCAAGCGATTCTCTTGCCTCAGCCTCCCAAGTAGCTGGGACTATGGGACTACAGGCATCTGCCATAATGCCCAGCTATTTTTTTTTTTTTTTTTTTTTTTTTTTTTGAGGCAAGTCTAGTTCTGGCTCAGGCTAGTCTGGAACCCATGAGCTTAGGGAATCCACCCCCTGGGCCTCCCAGAGTGCTAGAATTCTTAAAACATCTACTATATGATAGACTCTGCACAAGTTGATCAACTTGACAACTTGAAAAAAGAACCATAAAATTAATTGTCCCAAAACACCAAGTGTATGTGCAGGGACTTACCGTACTTGCTGTGTCCCATAACATATGCTCCACAAATATTGTTCCCTCTCCTTCTTGGAAGTCACTTAGAACCCTAGAACTCTGGCACTTTTTGATGTAAGAGTTGGTAGTCTTATTTTTATACATCCTGGTTCTCTCACCAGATGAACATGTATCTGTGATTCAAGGACAAGTTTCCTTTTAGCTTTCAGCAACATGCAAAGCCTCACTAGCCTTTTAGAACACATTATTCTCAACAGCAAATCTTGGCTTCATGTGAAAATTATTTAGACATGGCAGGTGCTTTATTGCACTTTGCCAGTTCCTCAAATACCCTTATTTTATTTTCACAGAAATTCCGAGCTAATTTATTTTTTCTTTTTTCAACACTTTGTAGCTTGTGGAAAGGAGCAGGATTTGATGTCCCCAACCAGCTCTAACTGCTAGGATCTACGAAGGGGCAGGTTGGAGACGGTGCAGGAATGCGAGTAACAGAAACAGCCCTCCCCAAGGAGCAGGGCCCTCCACCCCCTGCTCGTCCTCCGTGGAACACGGACAGCCACCTCATTCTCAAGTCTTACAGTTTCTTTATTGTGCTAACTCTGCCGCCTCAGGTCTCAGGGCTCACACGCTGAAAAGGTCAGTCTAGACCCCTGTCCACCCCGGCCCCGAGGCCCTCTGCTTTGGCTGGGGACACGAGGCCTCCCGCCTTCGCCACTCCAGGACACTGATTCCGCTTCCTCCTCCCTCCCTCAACCCCTGGCCCTTGCTTCAAGAAGTTTCCAGACCGCCTCCCTCCCTCTTTGGGGGAGGAGGCTCTGCCTCCTTACGCGTTTCTCCAGGGAAATGCGTTCAACCCCCGGCCTCCGGGCGGCGGGGGACGAACGAGGTCTGCACTAGCACGAACGTGTCCCCTGCAGAGAGCAGAAGGCCCCGCTCCCTCCTCCCTGCCGGGGCGCAGCGAGGCGCGGCGCCGGGCGCGCTCACACCAAAAGACCGTCCTTGCATTGCAGCGGCGCCTGGGCGCAGTCGGCCGGTTCCGCGCTCTTGACCTTGACGTAGACCGGGGAGGGGCCCGCTTCGCAGGCGGCGGCAGCGGCAGTGGCGGTGCAGGGCGCCAGGGCCACGTCCTCAGGGCCACTGCAGGGAGGAGGCGCATACTTGCGGCGCAGGGAGCGGCTGACGTTCTGCGTCGGGTACCCCAGGAGGTGGGTGACGCGGCTGCCGCGCCCGCTGGCCTTGCACCCGGGCGCCACGGCGTCCTCTCTGTGGAAAACAACAGGCGGGCGAGTGAGCGGGCTCCTCCGCGGGGCGGTGTGGACACGGCCTGGGCAGAGCCGGGGCGCTTGGCGGCCTCTCATCTCCCGCGCCTCCCTCCACCAGCCCTCATCTTTTTCCCTCCGCATCGACCTACTCTCCTTTCTCCTTCTTCCTGGACCGGCGTCCCCGCAACTGTTCGGGGAGCCACCATCCCCTCCCATTCTCCAGGGCTGGTCCGCACGTTATCCCGACAGCCGGGGCAGACGGCCGCATCCCGGCGCCCTCCCGTCCCTTTCTGATGTTCCGCAGAACCATTGCCTCTAAGTCAGGGAGTCTTGGAGAGCTGCTTTCTCTTCCTTCTTTAACCGGACCTGGCGCTGAGGCTTGCGCGCACTCTCCTGCCCTTCAGACTTCTCCATCTTTCCCTCCATCCCCAAGGCACTGCAATCATTAGCACTGCTAGTCCTGTTCTATTTTTTATTTCTAGTTTGCTTCTAATATACGTTATTGGCACTATTCTTACTAGTTCTTAAACAAGCTTGTCCGAGTTCTTACCGGTGCAATACAGCGGAAAGGTAAAAAAAACATAGGCCCTGCCCTCCAGGAGCTTACAGTCTAGACGGAGAGGCCAGAGAGGCGCACGGGGAGGAAGGAGACGGAGGGCAGGGGAGCAGAGGTGAAGACTGGCAAGGAGGAGAGACAGAAAAAGCCATGCGGCGGGCGACAGGTCGACATGCTGCGGTCCCAGCGCTCCGTGGCGATGGTGGGCAGGGTGGGGGTGGGGGTCCCAGCCGGTCGGTGGCAGGCAGGGGTGAGGCAGGTAGGGCGCCGCTCCCCGGCCGCACAGCGGCATGCACCATGCATCAGGTTTTACCTGATCTCACTAGCCAAGTCGCAGCAGGCCCCTCCGCCGACCCCGGCGTTGCTGTAGCCAAAGGCACCGCGGGTGGCGCCAGCCCCGGAGCCCCCGCAGCACCAGCAGACGAGCCCCCAGATGCCCAGCACCAGGCAGGCCAGCGCGAGCAGCGAGCCCAGCACGGCTCCGATGATCACGCCCACACGCCGGGAGTCTGCGAAAAGAAGGGGAGGTCGGTCAGATTTCTCCCAGCCTGGCACGTACCTTTCTGACCAGGATGTGCCAGGACTGGAGTCAGTCAGTCAGTCACTGAGTCAGTGAGAAACTCAGGGGGGTCTCTAGCCCTGGGACACTGGGTGCGGAGGGTTTAAGGAGATGCAGGTTAACCCTTTGTGTCTGCACGTTTTCCCCAGGGCTTTCAGCTGCTCTAGACAGAGTCCTGTATGAGGACTATGGCAGTGCAAAGGCAGAGCCACCTGAGGCTCCATCCCTCCCGACACCAGGCCCTCAGGGCTGCTGCACCCACCTGACACCTTCACGTCCACCACACAAACGCTGTAGCCCACTTGGTTGGCCACCGTGCACTGATACAGCCCATCATCTGCCCTGGAGATGTCTTGCAACACCAGGTCTCCGTTGTTCAGGACTGAAATGGAAGCAGAGAGGCCTGGTCTCTGAGAGCTCAGGCTCCAGCCTCAGCCCCCTGTGGTCTGGGATATGGGACACCCATTCTGGAAAGGGGGGAGGTGTGTGCATGCTGCATGCACACCAGAGGTGATTCACCTTCCCCTGCTAAGACAGGCAAGGAAAGACCGCTCTCCCAGAAACAAGACAGAGACACTTTAATTCACTCTGTGACCCTAGGCAAATATGTCCCCTCTCTGCGCTTTGGTTTCCTTCTTTGTACAGTGAGGACAGGGTTAGTTAGACGAGAGGAACTCTCAGGTCCCTTCTAGCTGTTATTCTTTGTTTGACGGAATATTATTCAGCTTTTCTATGTGCAAGGAGCTCTACACACCTCACCCCGTTTAAACCTCACGTGTCCCTGAAAGGCAGATATTACATGGGTCACTACAAAAGTTTTGAGGCAGACTATGTTAGGGTCCATTATTTCATTTCCAAGAGACACAGACAACAGCATCCTTTCTGATTCACTCGTGCAAGTTTGAACTTGCTCAGCTTATCGGTGTGTCTGGGAGGGCTTCATTTGTTTCTGTCCACACCGATTTTACATTGCTTGATTTTTGTGTAGCTCTTCGTGATGACTTACGTAGTAATCCCTTTTCATATATGAAGAAACCCAGGCCCAGCGAGGATAAGCCATGCTCTTTTCCTGTTAACCACGCTGCTGTTCACTGACTCCCCACTGTTGCCTTCCTTTCTTCCCTCCACAACAGCTACTGGGATGGGCACAGAGGAAGTCTCCTACAGGGGTTCTGGCTTTGATTAGGTGCCACTGATAACCCAAGGAAGCCCCAACAGGTCCCAGAGTCCCTGAACTTCTGCTTGTCCCTATTCTGCCTCAGAGTAGGGGGCAGGTGTAGGACTGGTGGGAATGGGGGGGGGGCTCCTCTCACCTTGATTCATGGAGCTGTGGAAGGACTCCTGGTAGGAGAGCTCCGAGTGGAAGCTGTGCTGGGAGAGGTAGGAGCCGGCTCTGTAGGGGTAGGTATGCCCACTGATCTTGGCCCACTTGTAGGAGAGGGGTGGTGAACCCCCATTAGCAAAGCACTTTAGCACCACGTCGTTGCCGTATGTCATGTGGCCCTCAGCCCAGCACATGGGTACCGCAGGGCGTGCTGCAAGAAAGCAGGCGATTGTAAGTCAGGGCCCAGCCAAGAGGCAGAGCTAGGCTCAGAGTGGCCAAGTTGCCCGGAGGAGTCTGCCCATACCTTGAACAGTGACAATGACCTTCCTGCTGGCCGTGGTAGTCTTCTTCACCCTGCACTCGTAGGTGGCTGTGTCAGATACCTGCAGGTTCATGAGGTTGATGGAGGCATCATATTGGCTGGGGTCCGAGGCGGCAAAGCGGACCCTCTGCTGCAGATGGGGGAGGTTGCCATGATTGACCCTCTTGTTTTGGTAACTTAAGAACTGTGAAGAAGAGAGGAAAACAAGTGGTGAGACAGGCAGGGCTAGGGAGGACCACAAAGGTTGGTACTATGGGCAATTCACTGAGTGTCTCTGAGACTCAGTTTTCCCAGCTGAAACATGGAAGTGATGGTGCCCATTTTTATAGAATGGATGAGATCAGGCAAGGTCAACCACTTTGGAAACTATAAGGTCAAGCTGGGAACTTTCCGAGGAGCCGTACCTCATTTCCCCTTTGGAATGGGGTGGGAGGAGGTAGACCAACCAACAGGCTTGATTCACAATCACAGACCCTCATCCCTGTTACCCCATTCTCTAAGAGGCCTTGGGGGAAGTTCAAGGTCTTAGTTTCCTTATTTTTATTTTCACTCCTTCTCCCCTCAAAGTGCTGGCTGCCCTAGAGGCCAACACAATGCCCCGTACTCACCACGTTCTCTGGATGTGAGGGCTCCGAGCTGACTTGCATCCACTCGATGTCCAGCCCGTTGGGACCATAGTCCTCAGGGTCCAGGATATAGGGGCAGCCCAGCCTCACATTATCACCTTCTGCCAGGTATAAGACCTCCTGGCCATCCCCGTTGATCCGCACAGCGGACAGCAGTGCTGGGGGAAGGTGAAACAGCGGGGAGATGAGGGCAGAGCCAGGCCTTCAGCCCTCTTTCCACCCTTCTCTGTCTCGGGGCCAGTGGGACTTCCATAGGGAGGAGGGGCTGCTCTTAAGCTAGTGGGTAAGCTTGTGTGTGTGTGTGTGTGTGTGTGTGTGTGTGTGTGTGTGTGTAAAGGCACACATAGCACACAGAGCTGTTAAAACTCTTATGGAAGAGCCCAGCTGGTTAAATGCCACCCATCTGGGCTTAGCCTGGGTCAAGGGACATGCTCCTGTCTGGAGACAGCTGGTACCATGGCTTCTGGGGTTCCTCTCCAGCCCACGAAGCTGAAGTCTGTTGAGCTGCATGTCTGTGTATGACAGTACGTGCCTGTGTGGCACTGTATGGTGGTATGTGCCAATGTGCCTGACTGTCGAGCTGTTCCAAATGGCAGTGCGGGTCCATATGTGACAGCGGGCAGCCATAACTGGGGGCCCGGCTGTGTCCGTGTGATGGTAAGTGATGGTGTATGCCCGGTACGGCCAGGTATCTATCTGTAGGACAGTGTGAACCTTGCATGACAGTGTGTGGCATTGTGGACTGTGTTGCCCTCGTGTGTTTGTGTGGCTTGGGTACAGCCGCCCCCACATGCTCCCTGAGTCAGCGCAGCTAGCCCCGGGAGGGGCCGGGATCCCAGGACTGGGGAGCTCAGGACTACTCTCCTCTCCCTCCCTGGAGCCCCAGGCAAGCCTAGCCCCAACCGGTTGGACCTAGAGAGGGATAAAAGGGGCTGTACCCAGGGCCACGCCCTGGGTGCTCCGCACTGTGCCTCCTAGTCCCCAGCGGCCCTCCCCTCTTGCCCCCACTCAGCCTGGCTCCCTCTCCATTTGCTTTTTTGAGTCAACATGTCCTTTGGGTCCCAACCCCAGGTCTCAGAAATCATTCTGTTCTGTCCTTCTCTGACTCAGGGCCACATTCACACTTAGCATCACATACACGCGCGCGCGCGCGCGTACACACACACACACACACACACACACACAGCAATACACCGTCACCGGCAAACAAATGGACACACAAACACACTCTTACAAGCTTTCAAAATGCAAATCCATTCCTGTGCAGCACCCCCCGATGCAGTCAGGTCGGTTGGTACAAACACAGACGCACATGTGCAAACAGGTACATACTAATCCAAAAGACACGCCCTCTGCACTCTCGTATAGTTCTCATGTTGTGCATTCAAGACGAGACATATCTGCAGAAGCCCGTGTGGAAGGCCTAACCCGGCTCTAGAGAGGCCAGCAAGGACCTTTCAACACCAGGCTTCCAGCCTTTCTGCACCCCTCCCTCAGTGGTCACCTCAGGGACCAATGACCTCACCCCCCTCACCCTGGCTGAGCTGTCAGCCATGCCCTAACCCAGCCAGACTCCAGGGTGATCCAGGGCACATGGGCTGGCAGCTGAGACTCTAACGGGACCAGGTGATGCCTCCTCCAGCCCCAGGCCAGAACAGCAGCTCTTTTCTGAGATAAGAATCCTGCTCCATGTGCTGAATCCTGGGGTGGCACAAGGCACTCGGGGTGAGGCAGCGCTCAGCTGAGAGCAGAGGCTCCACCCTAGGGAACCACCCACTTAGGGAGGACTCTGTCCCCACACCAGAGGAGCCAAACAGGCAAGAGGGTATGTATTGAGGGCTTGGGAAGGAGGGACAGGCTAGAAGAAAAGTCCCTCTGCTCTCCACTAGGCTGAGAGCTTCTTCGGTCGTCCCAGGCCAGGGACCCTCACCCAGCTTTTTCCTTCCTTAGATATTTTCTCAACCTCCTCCCAAGGCTTCCAGCCTTTCTGCACCCCTCCCTCTCCTAGTGTCTCTCCTAGCACCGAGGAAGTACATCCAGGGAATGTGAGAGAAGAGAGAGGCTGGAAAGAGGGAAGAAGCCCAGGGGATGAGACAGCTGAGCGAGGAGAGTCATAACAGACTCTTGAAGGAAGAAGACAGTGGTGATTAATTGTCACCCCACAAAAGTACCAGGTCCGGCTACCCTCTATGGCATGTCACCTGTATAGTAGTATCTACTCTTGGCTTGTGAATCCTTTCTGAATTTGCACGCTGCCTCCAGAACTCCATCCAGAGGTGAGGCAGGGGAAGGGAAGGGAGGGAAGACAAGGTTGCTCCCACAGAGGGGATTGGTGCTGAATGCCCACGGCTCTGAGTCTGCCCACACACCACCACGGACATGCACACCCCCAGAGAGGTCCCAGGTCCCCACAGCACAACCGGAGCTTCCTATGTGGGCTCTGCCAGGCCAGCAGTCACTGGGCAGAGAGCAGGTGCAGCTGTTCTTCCAGAAATGCCAACATTCACACACAGGCTTGCACACACATATGCACCCCCACACCCACATACACATTCATACTCACTCAAAGACTGAGAATGTTCCCCCTTCCCATACTTTTCCCTCACACCCCTTCATCCTAAAATCCAGATTGGTGAACACGCAGGGCACCTGCACACACGTGTGAGCCCCACAGGACACACTCACACACGGAGGTCTTCTCAGAGACGTCCACATCACACACACCACACGGTACAGGCTCTCCCAGGGAGAGGGTCCCAGCAATATCCAGACCTGGTGGCCATGGGGCAAGGGTAGGTAGTGCCCTGTCAGGGCCTCTCCAGCCACCTTCGAGGCTCCCCGGTGAGCCCTCGCTGCCCCTCTGCCTGTCCCTCTGTCCTCGTATGGGGATCCCTGCCCACTCCCAGCCCCATACCTGGGCTGAGGCACACTAGCAGAAGATGGAAGGCTCCTCGAACTCCCATGCTCTAGGCTCCTGTTTCCTCTGCCTGGGCTGG
This sequence comes from Perodicticus potto, assembly GCA_963574655.1. Taxonomy (NCBI): domain Eukaryota; kingdom Metazoa; phylum Chordata; class Mammalia; order Primates; family Lorisidae; genus Perodicticus; species Perodicticus potto. Next base: position 39,068 of record CAUYRH010124873.1, on the reverse strand, counting down.
GTATCCTGTGGGCTGGTGGTGTGGATGTGAGGGGGCCAGTGGAGGGAGGAGGGCTGAGGGCCCAGACACTGCCCGGGGTGGCAGGAAGGTATGATGAGTGCCTGGGCGAGGAGCAGCCAGAGTTATTTCTATGGGAGGGAGGGGGCCTGGTCTCCGCCTTGGGGAGGAGTCCCGGGAACCCTAATTAGCGGGGTGACAAGATGGCCTACCCAGACATTACCCAGCCCTCACCCAAGCTCTTCCCTGTCCCAAGAGTGGCACAGGGCAGCCAGCGGGACTTGTAATTAGGCACCTGTTAAACTTCACTTCCTCCTGGTCACATCCTCCGAGTGACAATAGTCGCCCCATTTACAGCTTCCACGAGCTCCCCTCACCACTCATTTGCTGCCTCTGTCCCTGGGGGAAGTGAGGAAGAGGAAGGAGAAGCCAGGGTCGCAGAGGAAGGGTGGCCACACCTTAAAGAGCACTAGCTGACACCCCCTTCCCTGTGCAGGCTCCAGCATCCAAGTCCCACCCTCCAAGCACCCCTGACCCTCCAGAGCCCCCACCAGGTTAAGACCCATGAGAAAGGGCACAAGGGAAGGAGACACTTCCCCATGCTGGGACCTGGGACTGGAGGGGAAGCCCAGACAGATGAAGGGGACCCAGGAATGACCAGCCCACCTTTCCCATGGGGCCTCGGGCCTTTCAAAGGGAGTCAGGTCTCCTGAGCTCCAAGAGGAAGGAAGGAGTGTGTATAGGAACAGGGTTTCCCTCTGGATGTCCCCTCAGACTCCGGGTCACCCTAGAGTGAAAGGGACACCTTAGAGCCAGGCTGTTACAGGGGACCAAGAGTATGTGGTGTGAGCAAGGAGGGGGATGGGGTGAGGGAGAGACTGTGGAAGAGGACAGTACCAGGACTGAGGAGGGTGTGCCTGTGTACATGTCCCCCTTCACAAGGGTATGTTGGGGGGGCAGGGTGTCTGTGTGCCAGGGAGTCTCTGTGGACAAGGACAAGCCCCTCTATGTGTACTTCCATGAGGGGTTACTTGGCGCCCTGGCTTCCACGCACAGGAAAAATGGCCAGGACTTGAATAAATGGGTCCTTGAGACCCAGGGCCCTCACCACCTGGACTGGTCATGAAGACGACTAAGCCAGCATGGTCCTGGGCAGACTGGAGCTGGGGGAGGGATGGTCGTGGAGGTCAGGAGTAGGTAGAGGGTCAGCCCTTGTGCCTCCTCTGGATGCTGTGGTGAGGGTCAGGTCACAAGTCCCCCTGTTCAATAGTCCAACTTCCTCAAAGAAATCAAAGCCAGTACCCCACCCCTGACTCAGGGCTCTGAGAGGAGCAGAAGGGGAAGAGTCTTAGGGAGAGCTGGGGGTTCAGAAATGCCAGGGTCCATCTCTTTGGGAAAAGTAAGACAGAATAATAAGGAAGCTCGAGAATTCTATACCTCTCTGCATCCCAAACCCCTCACCTGAACCCCCAACAATAACAGGCCGCTTTGGGACCAGACAGATGTGCACAATGAATATCTTTATTTCCTTATTTATTTTTAGGTTTATAGGATTGTCCTGTACCCTCTGGAGAGCAGGGATCACTATCCCCATTTTACAGATGGGGAAACACGGGCCTGGAGAAACTCAGGGATTCAGCACAGATGCTGCTGCTGGGGTTGGCTACATGGGTCCTGGCGTGCTGGTTCTCAGTCCTGAGTGGTGCATAAACAGAGCTCAGTGACCCTATGGGTGACTAGACCCACTCCTGAGGAAAAAAACATGGAAGGTCATTGGCAGGTGGAGGGCAAAACAGGTGGGACCAGGAAGTGGGAAGAAAGAGAAGGAAGAAGTGAGGTTATGCTTCCATGACACAGAATTGAGGCTGGGGGATCACCTGGGTTCTGGATTTTGCCTCAGGTTAGAGTTGGGTGAAGCTCAAGTGACCTTTGGGGTTGGTTGAAATCATGAATGAGGTTGAGGTCAGATGAGAGCTAAGGTTGGGATTAGCATTAGAATTACAGCTAGAACTGAGGTTAGGGTTTGTGGCTGGGATTTGTGCTATGCTAAGGAATAGGGTTTGGGTTTCATTTACATCCCCATTTATTTGGGGATACAGCTAGGGCTGAATCAAAGGCTGGGTTAAGATTGATTTAGGACTGGGGTTACTGGTGGGTTAGAAATGAGTTTGCAATTCAAGTTAGAGTAGGCTGTGTTTAGGGTTCAAACAGGGATTAAAGATATGTGAGCAGGGGGACTCAGGGATCAAAGATGAGCTTTTATTTCTGATGTATGAAGACCTCACCTCCACCTTTTGGATGCAGGTTTGCCTAGAATTTTCAAACCTTAGCTCAAGGAGAATACCAGTGGCATATGTTGAATGGGGTCCCAGGGCATTAGGGAGGGATCCGAATGTGCATGAGACCATTGGACGTATTTGAGACAACATAGTCCCATAACAAATGGGACCTCTCAAGTCCTGCTCCTCAGCTGCAGCTCACCTCCGGGGAAAGCTCCAGGAAAGACATTTGGGGGGGGAGGGACGCAGGGAACTGTTAGCATGACCAGAGCTCTAATGCCAAACTGAGCTAGAAGATGGGGGTTCTTTGGAGGGAGTCCACTGGGGCTGGGAGGTCCAGTTGGCTCCCAGAGTCTGGGAGATGGGAGTTGGGGGGAACTGAGGGCCTGTGTACATGAAGAGCATTCACTTTTGAGGGGACCATGAAGAAGTCTCTCAAAGCCTGAAAACGCAGGGCACCATTGTTGCTCCCCTTGACCCACTGAGGGTTAATTGCCACCTCTGTGTAATTTGGAGCCTATAAAAGAAGCTGTCAGCCTTCCTGCCCTGTGCCCTGAACCCTGCAGTGTTTTTGAGGTTTTGTTGGGGCTTTTTTGATTATTTGTTTTTGTTTTTGTTTTTGGAGGAAGGGTGTCAGGTGTATCAGCTTAGTTGTGACAGCTTAGGTCCAAACCACAGTCCCCTCCTTCTGGGGGCCTCCACAGCCCTTTTTTCCCTCTGGGCCCGATCTTTGGCAGAGGAAGAAGGCTCCCCTCCAGGAAGCCCACTACCCCGATTCCTTTCTGTCCTCTTCCCACACCAAACATCCTATTTCCCTCCCACTTCCTTTATAGGACCCATAAAAGGCCAGAGCAGAATCCAAGAAGCTGCTTGGGTTCCCTCTGTGTCCCCAGGGAAAGAAGAAAGAGATTGGGAGAGTGGTTAGTTAATGGGCAGAGACAGAAACAGAACCACACAGGGCATCCAAATGGCCTGTCCAGAGGTCCAGAGAGAGACAGAGGAGGCAGAGGCCCAGGCCATGTTCTGAGACACCACGCACAAATTTCCAAAGGGGCCCCTTGCTTTTTCCTGAGTATCCATGACTCTGCAGGGGAGAATGGTTCCAGTTTGGGTGGTGTTTGCTTCTGTTCTAAGATTAAAAATAAGGAATCAAAGATAGAGGCCTACAAAGGAGTGAACAGAGACAGAGGAGGAAGGAAGATCAGGGCAAGGACCCAGAGAAGCCCCCCTCAGCAGCTCTACACAGCCCCTGTAAACCCTGTCCTCTCCTGCCTGGACCTGCCCGCCCAACCCCTCTCCCCTGATCCCCTCTCTCATCCAGCACTGCAGCTGTGACCTTTCTGAGCTCCCTACACACAGCGAGCAGGTTCCTCCGCCTCCTTTCCCACGTACCCATGTCCATCCCCGATCATCCCTTGCAACACTCAGGGAGGAGCTGCCTTGCAAAGGAGACTTCTGCTGGAAGATTCTGGGAGAATGAGCTGTGAGAAGCTATGATAGACAACATCCTAGAAGGTTCAGAGAAGCCAACAGTCACAGAGAGGCCCAGGGCCCATGCACCTGTTGTCTTCCCATCCAGCGTTCATGAAGATTTGGACTTGGAGGTCTGCCAGGTGAGGCCATGGCCGCATGAGGCGGGTGGGGACTCAGAGGTGGCACAGGTGGTGTGATGGGAGCATGTGGGGTTGTGAAAAGGAAAGATTAGGATGAGTAATGGAAAGACAAGATCCTTGTATCTTGAGGTCCTTGAGGCTGTATGTGAGGATATAGGCTGGATTAGAGAGGAGGCTCAGATCTAGGCTGATGGGCAAGGGCTTTGGACACAGATGACCCAGGGACTCCCTGAGCCCCTGCTCAGACTTCCCATGGCTCAGTGATTCCTACTGGTCCATTTCAGAAGACAACAGTCCCCTAGGGGGGAGCCTAGATATGCCCTAAACTCTCCCATCAAGCAATGTGCTCATAGCAACCCAGACTCATCAGAGCAAGCTGCAAAAAGTAGTTCCCACCACTTAAAGCAGTGGCCAAGGCACCTCCATGTCAGCAAAGTGCAAGAGCAAAGGGGCTTGACTGGATGTCATCAATTGAACTGTTTGTTAGGCAAAAAGAAATAGCTTGTAAGGAGTGTGTGAATTCCTGGTGACAGACCTGAGGAAGAATGATGAGATCTTGAAGATAAAAGGTTATCTTCACCCTACCAAGATCAAGCATGTCCTGCAGAACCTCATTCATTCAACAAACAGCTGAGCTTTGTGCTGTACAGGCCCAGTGGTGAAAGAGTCTCAGCTCCCACTTTGCAGGGCATTCCACCTGATGGGGAAGGGGTACCTAGCCCACACCCATGGCATGATTAGCTAAGGTCCTATCTTCAAAGCCCCTGACCTGGTGGCAGCAGGGTTCTGAAGGATAACTAATGATGTGCTGGAGGAAAGGCCAGGGGCAGGGAGAGGTAGCCAGAGAATATTTCAGCATTTGGGAAATAAGCCGGGTCCCTGTCAGACATGGATTGGGAAGAGTGAAGCCAGGAGTGATAGCCAGTGGTTCTATTTCTGGACTGAGAGGGAAGATGCCTGAGAACCAAACCTTTTGGAACCTTCCACCCAGACCATCAGGGGACTTCCTGGGTCAGAGCAAGGCCCTCAGGAGGGATTAGGCAACTCAGAGTGATCATCCTGGACTGTGTGTCTGTGTGTGGAGAGAGTCTTTGTGATGAACTAATCTACACATCCAATGGGACTTTGACATTTGAATTCGTAGAAATAAAAATTTGCCTTTGATTTTGCCATCCAAATTCCCCTAATACCCGTCCACAGAGAGGAGCTGCGGGGCCACAGGATGGCCCCTGGCCTGCCTTGCCTGCTCCCACCCCTAGCTGTTGCCCAGGAAGGGGTGTGGGAGCTGGTGTACATCAGAATAAATCTGGCGCATGCCTGGTTCAGATTAACTAAGCCCATCCTGACCAGCCCTTGCTCTGGGCTCTGCTCTGTGTTTGTTTCCTGTTGCCTGGACACGAGGAGAGAGAAAGGAGCAGGGGAAGGTGGCAGTAAGAGGGGTGGGACTCAGGGATGGCAGGGACCAGGAAACATTACAGCCCAGCCTAAAGGATGAAGCTGAAGCTTCTCTGCTTCCCTGGGTTCCTCCCTCCAACAACCCCTCCCTGAAATGCTCAGGAGAGCCCTGTGTTTCCAGAATGTCAGGCCCTTCCCTGCAGGGTCAGACTGCACAGCAGCAGGATATGAGCTACCCGAGGGGGTGTCATGTAAGGAGCAGAAGTAGCCCCACATACATATCTTGACTCAATATTTAGAATCTTGTGCTGAGCATGGTGGCTCATGCCTATAATCCTAGCACTCTGGGAAGCCAAGGTGGATGTATCTCTTAAATTCAGGAGTTCAAGACCAGCCTGTGCAAGAACAAGACCTCATCTCTACTTACAATAGAAAAACTAGCTGTGCATCATAGTGGGCACCTATAGTCCCAGCTGCTTGGGAGGCTGAAGCAAGAAGATCTCTTGAGCCCGGGAATTTGAGATCGCTGTGAGCTATGATGGCACAGCACTCTACCCAGAGTGACAGGGTATGAGTCTGTCTCAAAAATAAATAAATAAATAAAAGGCTTGGCACAGTGGCTCATGCCTATAATCCTGGCCTTCTGGGTGGCCGAAGCAGGTGGATCACTTGAGCTCAGGAGTTCAAGACCAACCTGAGCAAGAGCAAGACCCCCATCTCTAAAAAATAGCCAGGCATTGTGACAAGCCTGTAGTCCCAGCTATTTGGGAGGCTGGGACAAAAGAATTGCTTTAGCCTAAGAGTGTGAGGTTGCTATGACCTATGATGCCACCACACCCCCCCAAAGTGACACTCTGTCTCAAAAAAAAAAAAAAAAAAGACAGAAAAGAAAAGAAAAAGGAAAAAGAGAACCTTCTGAGCATCAGAGCTGACCTGAGATGGTTTGGTATGAGGTACTGAGCTCCCTATCTCTCAGAATGTGCAAGATCAGACTGCCAACCATTTGATGAGTTGACAAAGAAAATCCAAGCACCAGACGGACTTTGAGTTCCTTCCAGCCCCAAGATTCCATAACTCAGTGCTTATCCCTATTAGCTTGGGGACACATAGCCTTTCCCCAGGAGCCAGGCAGAGAAGAGCTCATTAGCTCTTGGCAGTTTCCTCCAGACCCCCATCCTGCCCCCCACTCCCACTTACCCCCTTTAAAGCTACCTAACATGTTAACCCTGTTTCTGTCTAGCCTCAAAGTCATCAAAGAGCCTGAGCTTGTGGGTGTCCATGAGTGGGAATGTAAAAGGAAATGCAGAGCTTGCACTTCTGGGAAGATATCATGGCAGGAAGGGTGTGCGGTGTGGGGGCTACGATAGGAGGAAGGTCTGAGCCATTTAAAGCCAGCCAGATCAAGGATACCTCTACAATGCTGGAAAAGAGGAACTGCCAGCTAACCTTAGCATGACTTCCCTGAACACATCTCAGAGTGTGGTAGGGGAGGCAGGTACCTGTGGGTGGCTCCTTGGGATGGAGCAAGTGTCCCCTTCTCCCACAGTTCTCCCCCAGGCTCCTACTCTTTGCAAAAGGAGCAGTTAGAAGGGGTGAAGTGAGAACACAGACAGTAAGGAATTCTGCTCCTGAGACTCCATGGCCTCTATTCCCAGACTTCTTGTCTGAGACTCTGGTGTCTCTGCTCCATCATTACCTAAACAGCTGCCACCCTTCCTCATCCCAAAGCCCTGTCTGTCTTTGAACTCTTTCAGCCCCTTTCATCCAAGCCCAGTCAAAGTGATTTTACTCAGACCAAGTAATACCCAGCTGTAACCTGTCACACATGGAGGTTCCAAGGCTTTCAGGGGTAATAGGGGACACCACAGCACCCCACTGAGTCAGGGACAGAGTGACTCAGCCACCAGTGCAGGCTGCAGATTCTCACCCAACTGGAGCGTTTCTGTGGCAGGTGCCAAGGTTCTAAGGCCATCTCCAAGCCACAGCAGAGCATGGTGGGCAACAGGCATATGTGGGTAGGGCACAGAAACCAGCTAAGAGCCAGGGAACATGTGCCTGGGAGGCAACTGCCTCTGGATCTAACGCAGGGCTCCAAGGAAGAGCTCACCCATAGGATTCTCCAAGTTGGACCAGTCCAGCCTGAATTGCAAGGGCTAGAAGACCCCAAAGGCAGGAGGCAGGGAACTTGTCCTCAAGGAGCTAATATGTACCTTCATGCATAAAATAATGTAAAAATATCTATCAACAAAAACAATGCACCGAACTATACTTCCCACTTATCTTCTGAAGCCTCCCAGACACCCCTGAGCTGGTTCAGTGACTTGGAGGGGTGCACAGAGCTCATGAGCCTGAGGATGCAAGCTGAAGCCTTCTTAGCAGAAAGCACTCCTATCAAAAGTGCAACTCTAGTAGCAAGACTGAGCCTGAGGGCCCCCTGGAGTCCTCAGAATATGTCCCTTAGTCTCTTCTCTGTCTCCTGCCCCCCTCCCATTCTGCAAGCTGGGCTCACAAAGTCTCCTGCTAGCTCTGCCACCACTATCATGCAGCCTGACCCCACTGTCCCCCCTTAAAGCCAGGGGACTTCTGTGATTATCCCCAGTGCCACTTCTTAGGGAGAGAGTTACAGAATCTATAAAAGATCCCCAGATGTAGCTGGCTGGCCTTAGATTGCAGCTGCCTACTTGACTTTCAAGACTGACCCTCTTCTAGGAACTATGTCCCTGAGGGGTTCAGGCTAGTCCTGGAGCCTGTGGAAGCCTGGGCAGAACTTAGCAAAAATCCTGAGAAAAGAAATTGAATCCCTCTTCCACTTGATGGATCAATTACAAGAGGGAAAATTCCTGATGAAGGCAGAAGGGACAAGGGGCAGAACTCTGAGATTATCACCCAAAGTATCTTCACTTGCTCTGAAATGGCTATATTCTCCATTCTGCTAAGCTACACCTTTATTTATGAAACCTATAACTGCACTGTTTTCAGGCCCTGTAGAAATAATCTCACTTTCAGGCTTTGAGATCTTCTGGGACACAGCCATGTTTCTGGTCAAATGCCAGCCGAGCCTTCAGCCTGTGAAGTTAGCCACTTTTCTCTTCATGGGCTCAGAAATGAGCAATGGTGTGGAACCACCTTTCTCCTTGGATCCCGTTCTCACAGAGGACCCACTCTTTTCAGCCCCAAGATGGATGACAGAGGTATGGAGCTGGGCAAACTCCAAGTACCCAGGCTCCTTCTGGCTTTCCTGGAAAGAGAGTCCCCCTAAATAGTAAAGACTTGTCCCTTGGTCCTTGCAAGTATCAAATGAACAATAGGTGATGTTCAGAGAGAACCTAAGCCAGTGTGCTAACTACAGAAGGGTTCCAGAATCCTTGGTGGCAATGGCACATCTCCCCGTGACCCCAAGGGAAGAAGATATCAGCTTCCCTGGAGGATTACAGTTTAGAGTGATGAGCAGGGGAAGGGGAGAAAGCCTTGTTCTGTACAGCTGCTGGGGCCGGCCACCCCGCAAGGGGCAATAGTTTTCCTGGAAGAGAAGGTGGAGATAGCACCTGGGGAGGCCGCAGCTGTCCTAAGGAAGGAAGCAGCTTGCTGACTCTCCCTGGGCCTTATAAAAAGAGGACTCTTGCCTGAGGCCCTTGTAACCTGGCGTTGTAAACATCCAGGACGCCCCAGCAGCTGTCCTCTGCTGCAGGTGCAGGAGTCATGGGGGAAGACAAGACTGGGCTCTGGATTTGGGAAGTTGGGGGCAGGGTAGGCAGAGGGATTGGAGTCCTTCTCCCCAAGGCAAACGTAAACAGGAAAGTGATCCCAGTTCCAGGTGGGACCCCGATAACCAGGCTCCTTCCAGAAAGGCTGAGACAATTCTAAAGGTACAAGAAATTTGGTGAGGAGCAGTGGGGGGAGAAGGGGAAGCACTGGCACAGGGAGAGGCTCCTGTGAGGGAGCACCCAGGACTGCTCACTGGCCGCTGTTGAGTGCCAGGAGGTGCCTGGCAGGTGGTGGGCACTCAGCAAGAATTTGAATAAATGAACAAATGAATGAATGAATGAATGAAATGAAGAGCAGTGTGGGGCAAAATGAGGAGAGTTAAAACAGAAGAAAATGGCTCCGGGGCGCCTCGCCTATGGGAGTGGGTTGGTCTGAGGAGAGCTGGCCATGAGGGGTGGGGCAGCTGTGTTTGGCTAAGGGGACAGGACCCTGGGTTCGCCCCCATAGGGGACAGGGTCTGTGTCTGTGGTGACACTGCCTGGAGTTGAAAGGCCCTGGCAGGTGAGGACTGAGACAAGCAGAGTGGGCCCCTGGTAGAACACCACCCTCCACAGATGTGGTCAGTCATGGGTGTGAGGGCAGCTGGCTCGGAACCTCCTCCACCAGCCCCGCCCAGCCCCCCAGCCCCTCCCTGAGAGAGCATCCCAGCTCTGTCTCAATGCCCTGAAATGCCCCAAACTGGGCGTGGGGCGGAGCAGAGACAAGACTGTGCTGAAAGTGGACATCCTGGGGAATCACAGACAGGCCAAGGGACACCAAGGGACACCCAGGCTTAGAAGTGATGCTCATGAGAGAGCACCCTCCCATTCCCCAAAACTGAGCGCCACACCGCCTCTGTGACACCGCACACCCCCCCAACTGTTTTGCTTCACCTTCAGTACCCACAGCAAGGAAGTCAAGCTGTTCCTTAGAAAAGTAGAATAGATTTAATCTGTCATTATGAAATGTCTAGCTTAGCAGCAATTATGGCTCCCCAGACACTGGGCAGAATCTGTCCCCCGAAGGCGCTGAGGGCCACGAGGTTCCCCCTCAGTTCACGGAGGTGGCCGGCAGGAGGTTAGCTTTGCGCTCGGCTTCAATGCAGTACTTCTCAGGAAGACCAGTGGCTCTGTGGGGAACACAGGGCAGGTGTCGGGAGAGGTGCCCGGCGGGAAGGGAGGCAGCCGGAAGCGCTCCGGCTGGGGTTTACGGAGCTGCTCCCACCTTCCTGCTCAAACGCGGTGGTGCCTAGGTGCCAGCAGCCCTGCCATAGAGTCCCCACCCCACCGCTTCCTGCTGGAGCGGCCTGCAGAGGGACGACCCGGAGTAGAGACCAGGGCCCCTCAGCCTAGAACCCCACACTTTCCCGCCTGCCCTTTGGCTTTTTGCAAAGGGGGGAGGGGTCGGTGGAGTAGGGGACTCTCGCACACCTCAGTTCTTCAAGCTTTTTCTTCTTGATGTCATCGATGCGCTCACGCCGCTTCTGGGCCTCATCTTTGAGGCGCTGGCCCTCCTCGAAGGTGGCGATCCGGCTCCGCACCTGCTTCTGCTGGTTCTCGCGCACCTGGCGCCGGAGCTCATTGGCATGCTGCAAGCGCCCTGCAGCCCTCCTCTCGTCCTCCAGCCGCTCCTTCTCGATCTGCTCTCTCTGAGCCCTGGGGGTGGGGGGCACACGGGGCGCAAGGGGCTAGGCTGAGCCCACCCAGCCGAGAGAGGAGAGATGCTGGGGAGCCTCTAGGGTGGGCGCCTCTGGAGAACCCCCGGTCAGAGACCACAGCCCTCGGCGGTCCAGCCCCAAAGACTGCCACCCTGCATGCTCCCTCTTCCCACCCAGCCGGTCGGCTTCAGGTACACGGGACCATAAGTCATGGGCATGCTCAGAAGGGCTCTAGGCTTGGTTTTTAATTCTTTGCTGTCACTGTTTTGAAACCCATAATGTTTTTGAACAAGGGCCTCCACGTCCTCATTTTTCACTGGGCCCTGCAAATTACATAGCTGGCCCTACACCCGGGGTTTCACCCGTGGGAGCTGTTGTTCCCACTCTTACCTCACAACAATGCCTAACTCCTCTCCAACTTGTTCTAAAATATCTCCTTTCCTTCCTTCTTTCCTTCCTTCCTTCCTTTCCTCACTAACAATAATGATGATGAAACCAACAAAGGGATGCTTGGAAAGTTAACAGGCGTGGCCAAGTTTGGAATGCTAGCGCTAGCTTGCTAGCTTTCTGCTTGCTAAAGAAGGAAAGAGCTCAGCCTGGTATCACTCCAGTTCTCTTATTGATCCACCTTTGTAAATTCCTCTTAGAAACCTCTTCCACAAAAATGCTTCACAGCCCTGACATCAGGGAGAAAATTGCTAATGTCAACCTGAGAGGCTTAGAAAAAACTCAAATGAAATGCATTCACATCTCAGGGGAAATGCGCTTATAGACCATCTTGAGCTAACATCTAATTTCTTTCTCAGCATGATCTAAAACAAAAACAAAATGGAAAATCATCTTAGGCAGGAATCATTCATCTGCTCTCCTACCCTACGGTCACTCATACCCCAATAAAGGTACAAAATCACTGTTTCTCTTCCTCATTTCTCTCTAGCCTTCTTCCAAGATCCACCACACACAGGTATACTCTCGCCTCCCAGCGACTCTTTCTACTGTGCAAACATCTCCTAAAATTCTACACCTGCTCCAGAGCCTTCCCAGGTTACCAGATGAGAACTGCTTGCTTCCTTTTCCCTCTGCATGTAGGCAGCAAATCCCCCCTGCCCAGACACAACTATGAGGGCAGAAAGTCTCCCATCTTTGCTTTGCCATTACTGTCCTACATGTAGGATGGTTTTTTATGGTTTGTCACATTTTTCTGAGCTTACAGGGTAAGTATGGAAAAGGGAGACCTACGTGTGTCACTAGAGAGTGCCTGGGGTAGTAGCCAGTTGAAAATCCAAATGGGGAGGAAGATGGACATTCCACAGGGTTAGGGTAGTGATCGTAGAGCCTGGCTATGGATTAGAATCACCTGGAAGCTTTCAAGCAATTCTGATGCCTAGGCCACATCCCAAGTCACTTAAATCACAGCTGTGGAGCTGGAGCCTGGGCATCGGTGTTTTCTGAAAGTTCCCAGGCATTTCTAAGAAACACTGGGTAGGATAGGTCAACCCTCAGTGCTTAGTCAACAGGCACCCCTCCGTCCAGAAACAGGAAGTCCACGTATAAGCCATGCAGGAGGCCATGCTGTTGAGGTAGGAAAGGTTGGGTTGCTGACTGTGGCAGAGATGTTCCTAGCATGAAGACATTGACCCTACTATGGTGGTCATGTAGCCCTAAAGACACTAGATCTAGATGCTGACCTAGAACAAGGGGTGAAGTTGAACTTCTCCAAAAGGGTTGGTCTAGCTTTAATATCTGGCCAGTATGTCTGCTTCAGACAAACAGAGAAAAGGAGAGACAAGTGAGTCAGTAGCAAAGTTAAGACTTTAATTTCATTCCATTCATACCTATTAGTGCCTGTTCAAGGCAACAGATGTCCAAGAGCATAGAGGCCAGAGAGGAGCAGGAAGACATCTGGAAGGCAGTCTGGAGCCCAGGGGCAGAATTGTTGGGGGAATTTTTTTTGTTTTTGAGACACAGTCTCACTAAGTTGCCCTGGGAAGAGTACCATGGCATCATAGCTTACAGCAACCTCAAACTCTTGGGACTCTTGGGCTCAAGCAATCCTCTTGTGTCAGCCTCCCGAGTAGCTGGGACTACAGACTAGTTTTTCTATTTATAGAGACGGGGTCTTGCTTTAGCTCAGGCTGGTCTCTAACTACTAAACTCAAGTGATCCACCCACCTCGGCCTCCCAGAGTGCTAGAATTATAGGCATAAGCCACTGCACCCAGACCCACTGGGGGAATTTAGAAAGCTGGCTTCTCTGCCAGGTGTCAAGTGACCGTGATACCTTGAGTCCAGGGAAAGCTATAGAGCCAGTGGGGACAGGCTGGGGCCCACAGACAAATAAAAGGCAAAAACTCTGGCTTTGGCAAGGACGAAAGTTTCTGAAGATCTGCTCTGTTTCAGACTGGAGGCTGGATAGGCTGGTCTGGCATGAAGCTAACAGAGCCATTATCAAGAAGAAAGACTACAGCAAATAGCCAAGAAAGCCGGGCTGCACTGTTCAATCTCCATCATAATTCTCTAATTTTATACACCACCACCACCAATTCAAACTTTGTTTGGTTTGTTTCCTTTTGAAAAGTCCTGATCTTATATAGAAAGGAAAACAGGGTAAAAGGGTCTCATTCCCAGTTAGGACCAGAGAATGCCTGGTCTGTGGTACCAGCTCTGACCGGGGGAAGACAGAGCAGAGGAGAAACCGAGGGCAGCTGCACTGAGGGGGGGGCAGAATAGGGGGAGATGTGAATGCTTAGCTCACACCTATGTTAGAATTATCACCCAGCCAAAACAGAAAATAGTAAAAGGGTAAAGAGATGCCAAGAGATAAAGATGGATTGAAAAGGTGAGGTCCATCCAAACGTGAATCTCCAACATCCTTCCTCTGGGATGGGCAAGAGTAGTGTCTTACTAATTTCTAATGTCTTCCATGGCATCTAGCACAGAACCCAACTTATGTGCATTATACATATTTGTCAAATGAGTGGCAAAGAGCTCCTTAAAGTCCTGCTCCAATGACTCACAGCCCAGAGTGTCTGAAGTTCTTCTTTTTGACTTTGCTAAATCTTTCATGCTGCAGTTTCATCCCTAGTTTGCAAGGGGACAAGGACGAGGATTGGGAGGTAGAAAGAACCAGATTTAGAACTTTATTTATACCCTTACTGCTGTAAAGGGTACTGTAATAATCCCAATACCTCCAATTCCTTAAACACTTCTCTATGCTTTTCCAATTCTCTTATCATAAAATTCACGACTCAAGTGGCTTTGAAATATTTCAATCAACCATCTAGTTAGAATGATCCTACCAACCCAGTCAAGACGGGTTAGCATCTCTCCATTAACATGCCAGAAAGCTTCCCTCTTCCCAATATGGACCACCTCTGCTACAGTACAAGGAAACAACACCAAGCTTCCCAGGCCCGACCTACCGAAGAATCCTCTCAAACTCATCCCGGTCCCGTTGCACCTGAACGGCCAGGGTGTGCTCCTTGAAAGCCACCTGCTCCAGCCGACTTTTCCTCAGTTTGGCCTCTGTTTCCATCTTCTTCTGTGCATTTTCCTTTTCCTTTCTGCGCCACTCTCTGTCTGCAAACTCCTGGTTGCGCTTTGCCCGCAAGGCATCCTGGGAAAGCAGGGTAGACCAGTGAGGGAACAAGATAACCTCACGTGCAGACCTTTAGGAAAACACCTCCTTACAGACCCTGACACAGGCTGCTTTGAGAAGCATCCTGAATTTCTCTGCCAGTCAGTTATTCTGGGAAAGAATAAATGGAATCCTTTCATAGAACTTTTGGGTCAGATGGTACACTGAGGGGTCATCTTGTCCTTCCAGCCCACTCCTCCCAATTCTTTCCCTGTGCCTCAAACACTTCCAAGTAGTTGCTTCAAATTTTAAAAACCGCTAATGAGGGGTGGCGCCTGTGGCTCAAAGGAGTATGGAGCCAACCCCATATGCCGTAGGTGGTGGGTTCAAACCCAGCTCCGGCCAAAAACTGAAAAAGAAAAAAAAAATACTAATGATGGAGATGCCACCTTTTCCTCTGGTGACACATTTCTTTGGTTAGTTAAGGTTGAAAGATCTTCTTTATGCAGCAGTCCAAAACTTTCTCTTGAGTTCTAAGCACACAACGTTCAATTACTGCTGCCACAGGAATTAGGATCAGGCCGCCTCTCCCTTCTCAGACTACTAAGATCTGGATAAATTGCCTCTTCTCTATGTATCTTCCCCCTGGGGACCATTTTACAGGCTATCAAGGGAACAATCAAGGCAATGGGAGAGACAGAGGTAACCCCAAACTAGGCAGGTACCTGTTCTGCCTGGTAATCCTGGGCTTTCTCCTGCAAGGCCCTCAGACGAGCGATCTCCTTCTCTTTTTCCCTCCGGATTCTCTCCTGCTCAGCTTCATACTCTGCTTCTCGAGCCTGCCAGAAGAAAAGTCTTTGTAGAAGAGTTTCCATTGCTCTGGCCTTGCAGGGAGAAACAAAACCCCTGCAACAGACTTTCCAATATTTCCTCTACCACTCCTCACTCCTTTTAAAATAGAGCAAAATGAATTTTCCAAGGCATGAACATAAAAACAATTAGCACTTATAAAATGATTCATTGTTAACAAAATGCCTTCCTGGTATTATCACAAAGAGACCTCACCACATCTTATGAGACAGACAATTAGATGAGGAAACTGATGTTCACAGAGGCCAAGGGTCCTACCCCGAATCACCCAGCCAGCAAACTACCTGAGAGGATTTGAACGCAGGTATCTTGAATCCACTGTCCATGCTCCTTCCACTACCTCACAGACAAGTTGTAAGTTGCAAGGCCACTGGGCCAGTAATAACTGGGCTCCCTGCCTGTCTTGTAGAGCACAGCAGGTGGAGGTTATTTCATTGGTCTCTGGGCAAATGGCCAACCCCATTTGGGGGAGTCCCATGGGGACTACCAGATGCCTAAAGAGTGAACCCTCAAAATTGGCTCCATTTCCCCTTGTTTGAAAGAACAGGCATATCCCTAAAAGCTTCCCAAATCCAGCTTCCCAACTGCCATTCTTGGGCAGTCAGAAACTAGTAATGCAGGTTGAGTGGGCATGTGATCTTCTGATAAACAACCTTCCTTAGATCTCATTCCACCTGCTCTGACTTCTGTGAAGCCCAGTGAGTTGCCTGCTTGTGTCCTGGGCACAGCTGGATGTCAAGCTGCTTCCTCTGTCCACCTGGCCCAAGATGGCACAGGAGGAAGCTCTGGATGCTTCTACACCAAATCTCTGCCTTTATCTCTGAAGGGGCAGTCCTGGCTGCAAGAACAGATACCAGCATGAGATCAGGGAAGGGATGTGAGATACCTAGATAGTTCCAATGGACTTGGATACATCCAAGAGCCTGATCCCTTAGCGAGTGACCAGCCTCTCCCAGCTCCACCCTGACAATGTCCTTGCATGAAGACAAGACATATTCCTCTCCTGCTTAGAAATCTGTGGTGAGTCCTCATCATTCCACCCTTCCAGCTCTGCTCAAGATTGGGGATACCCCCAGCAACTGCTCTCACCTCTCCATCCCTTCACTACCCTCGTCTCCTACCATGACTACCATGCTGTCTAGGGCAGCCAGCAAGTCTGTTCACAACCTCTATGCATAATTAGCTCATTACCACCATCTTCACTCTTTGGGGAAAATAGTATTTGAGTTCCAATGAGGTACATGGCATTATTCTAGGTGCTTTCAGCCTCGTCTTTGAGTGGACACATATTGAAGTATTCCCCATGTTTTGAATCAATCAATGACTACCTCACAGGACTGTTGTGACAATTAAGTAACACATATAAAACACTTAGCACAGAGCCTGTCCACAGACTGCTCCATAAACGACAGTTGCATAATCATTATTACTCAGGAACCATCTCTGTTGTTCTCATTTTATTGCCTGTATATCTCCAACATCCACTAAGAATACCAAAGCCAATAAATAAGCTTTGCTAAGCTTCACTTTCTGGTTTGTGTTAGGAATAAATAGGTAAAATAAATGCAGGTGCCTTTTCAAATTACACACACACTGCTCTTCCTTAAGACTAGCGTAGAGGGGCATAGAGAAGTAGGGTGTGGTTTTTGTCATCATGGAACTTCAAAGCCAGCAGATAGAAGACCAACACATGAAGAATTTATTTTATTTATTTTTTTTTTTTTTGAGACAGAGCCTCAAGCTGTCACCCTGGATAGAGTGCCGTGGCATCACAGTTCACAGCAACCTCCAATTCCAGGGCTCAAGCGAGTCTCCTGCCTCCGCCTCCCAAGTAGCTGGGACTACAGGCGCCCGCCACGACACCCGGCCATTTTTTGGTTGCAGCTGTCGTTGTTTGGTGGGCCCGGGCTGGATTCGAACCCGCCAGCTCAGGTGTACGTGGCTGGTGCCTTAGCCCGTTGAGCCACAGGCGTCGAGCCCATATGAAGAATTTAATAACTTTCCTGCCACCTTGAGTACTTCTTCCTCTTTTTACATAAATTCATGTTCACACTGTCTATTCCAAAAGATGCTCAAAATCCTTCTTTTACCCTCTATTCCCCACAGGCCCCTGGTCATTTTGTTACTTAATTTTGCCTCGGATTGAGTCCACGCGTCCGTGAGCTGCATCCTTCTGTGACTGTTGGCAGGGATTGCTCTCTGCCCCACCGTGCATTTGTTCCTGTATGTTCTGCAGTGGGACTGGGGGGAGACGCTATTTTCTGAGTCTAGCACACGCTACTGGATGCCCAAGATAGGAGTTTTTGAAATAAATGTATGGGGCAAGATTACGGGGAGTATAATTACCCAAGTCATGAGGAATCCACAAAAACCTCCCTTGCACCAATAATTTTTTCTTCCCTGCATGCATGTGACCCACATCCCAGCTTTTACTCCAAGGTGTTAATGAGGATAACACACGAACTTGGGCATCTTTTCCAGTCTGCTCTCTGTTAGCAAACAAGTGAACTGGCCAGGAAGAAGAGCAAAAGAAGCCAGCCCTTAGACTGAGGACATGAAGACATCCCTCTCCCTGTGACAAGCATCCCATTCATGGCCAGAGGTCCTGGGCATCCGAAACCAAGTCCCTACCATCTTCTTCTTGGTGAACTCCATCACCATCTGGTCCGCCAGCTTCTCCTGGGCCAGTAGCTCTGCTTTCTGCCTCTGGTTTTCATCATTGATGCGCTTAATCTCAGCTTGCATCTTCAGTTTTTGCTGGTGCCTTTGTTCCAGGTCCTGCCAGCAAAAGAAAGACAGCCTCAGAGTAGAACGGGGTGAGACAAATGCTACTGGCATCTAGGGAGGCAGGGAGACAAATCACGGCCCATGGTGCAGCTGCCATTGCTGCCCTTTGTGAAAGCTGTTCTCTTAAAGGGCATCAAGCCCTCTTCCATGAAGTGGCCTCTTTCCAGCCTTCTTCCGACTTGACTCTGGGGCAGCCCCTGATGCTAGTAACCTGTGTACACCTTCAGGAAGTGGGGCCCTGAGAAGTCTGCACACTGTGTCCCACATGCTGGGCTAGATCCTACCACTGTGGCTAGGCTCCTGCCACTTCCCTCGGCCTTCAATTCCCTCCTCCCATTTAAACCAAAATTTTCCAACTAATTGGGAACTTTATATTTGGGGGCATGCTACATAAACTACCTCTAATGCCCAAATATGTGCCCAAATCCTGAAAGGTAGTCTTGTTATTTCTCTTGTGCAGATATAGAAACTGAGGCCTCTAGTTGAAGTGATGCGCTCACAGCCACTCGGCTAATGAACTTCAGAGCCAGAATTTTGAAACCTGTTCTGTCTCAGTTAAAGGGTCAACCTTCTCCAAAACTCTTACTTGATTGCCCCAACTTTCAGTTCTTTCTCCATTTCTGAATTCCCTCTGCACTTAAGATGGTGCCACAACTCTTTGGAGGTGATCAGACACCACCTTGCAGGTCCCCAATCATTTCACGTGTGTTCACTCAGTACTAGCTAGAGGATGGGGACCTTGTCTTCTCTTCCCCAATGGCATGTAACCCATGCAAGGAAAACAGCAAATGTTCAATCATCTATTGCCAAATGAGGTAGGGAAGGGAAGAAGTAGGGATCAAAAAGAGTGGCATATGAAAAAGAGAAAGCAAAATAGTCTTAGAAACAGAAGTTTGTGTCTCTGTGAGTGACAGAGATCAGGGAAGCGCTGTGACCCAGGGCCACAAGATCCTTTCTAAGGAAGGAGGCCCTGCCTCTCCCAGGCCCTGGCCTTCAGAGTCACAAGACAGAGGGGCACTGGAATCTTGTGCATCTGGACCCCAGTCACCTCCTGCCAACCCTAGACTCCTTGCTTCCAGCCCATCATCTCACCCCACCTCCCACCACACTGCTTCACTCCAAAAGTTAAATACCTCCCCGACCTTCCAGCTCCTTCCTCCCTGTTCATCCAGCCACGGCGACTCTGCCTCTGCATCTCCTTCTTGGGCTGGCTCTCCACAGCCGGCTCACTGCCCAGCTCAGGGCTCCTTCCTCCGGGAAGCTCCAAGCAGAGCAGCACAGCAGCCGCCGCCCCCCGGTCCATGCTCTGCTGAGTCTCAGGCAGTGTTCTGCCACTCTTGCTGTCCTGACTCCTCCGCTCGGCCCACCTTCCTGTCTGCCCCTCCAGCCCCCACACTCCTTTCTCCCTTTCCCTTTCTTCCTTTCCTCTGTAACTTCTTCCCACTGGTTTTAGACCTGCCAAGGGTTCCCGAGGCATCATTCGATCCCACTGTCCCTTAAAGCTATAAAGAAGCTTCTGACCCCTGGTCCATGACACATGTACAAACATACACAAACATGTATTTATTTCTCCCTCCCCGTGTTATGGATAATGGAGTTGTCATCAGCCAGTGCAGTTGATGGTGCCGAGTGAGGGGGCCCTCGTCCCACGGTGGGCAGACTTGTCACTAGGACACCTCTGCTTGAGGCCCTGCTCAGGGAGCATGTGTGTGTGTATATACAGCTAGAAAGAAGTGAGCGGCTAAGGCGAATTGTCAGCAATCCTTACATCCAGATGAAGAGTTTATGGGTGTGGTATAATTCTTTCAACTTTTCCGTATGTAGAAAAATTTTCAAAGTAAAAAAATTGAGAGCAAAAAATAAACACTCCAATTGCCTGCCGTGTTCCTGGCTGTCCTATGAGCTTTTGTACGTTGCAACAGACCAGATAAGGCAAATAGAAAAGGATTTCTAAGTCTAGTTTGGGCGGGTATGTCATCATTTTCTTTTGCAATTATTATGCCTACTAATTGTGTTTAGGCTAGCAGGAAGAAAAGGTTTGGCTTCACAACACAATTAATGACAATGGAATGCTATGTACTTCAAGTGGGGTAACAGCAGAAAGCCTGGAACTAAGATACTGCCACTGTTCTCGGCAAGGTGCGTAATACCCCTGGGTTATTGGGAAGACTATAAAACATCCCTGTGTTTACTTGTGCAAAGCACGCTGTCACACATTTCCTGTGGGTGCCCTTTCACATCGGTATGGCAATCTTGGCCCCCAAGTCGCTGGGAGGCGGAGATAATATCTACCCAAATCACTGCTCATCCCCCTGCAGGACACTGCGGGGTTTAACATGGCAATAAAAAGTTGCTAGTTGTTTAATGTGGGATAAGACGTGGCTAGCAATGGTACTATAAAAGGAGTATGTCCCTGACAGAAGAAACAGTCAATGCCCTGAGACCCCCACATCTTGGAGGGCTCTGCTGCCGCAGCTAGTGAACTCGGCATTGCCTGTCTGGCCCGTTACCCTCAGATCCTCCTCCTGCAGCTGATCCATGTACTCCAGCATCTGCTCCTTCTCCTGCTCCCGCTGCTCAGCCAGCAGTGACCGCTCCTCCTGGTTCTTTTCCATCTGTTGTACAATGTGCCGTCTTCCTCTGGGGAGTGGGAGATAGTGCCACAGTGTCTGAAACCTAAGAGTCCGGGTCTCCCTGCTCCGGCCTCCACCCCAGTAACTCCCAAGATGGAAGGAATCACAAGAACAATTTGACAAGTCTCCTGAAACATCGAAGTGCTTCATGGGCCCAGAGCGAAGTCCTTCCCCAGCACGCCCTGAAGGGTCGTCCCTCTTTCTTCTGAGATCGTGGTCCCCAGGCTCACGTCTCCTGACATTCCCTTTCTTCCTGTGTCTGCCCAGGAGTTCACCCCACACCATAATACATCTTCTCCCTCCCAGTGTGTAGAGTTGCTGAGATCCTGCCACCTCCTACATCTTCCAGAGTAATCACAGGAAGCTGGCTTCCCATGTTGGCTTCACAGACCTTCCCAGAATTTTGTTTTTAAAAACCCAGGACTTTCAATCCCCTGGTGCGTCTACTCTTACTCAGTTCAGCTCGTCTTTCCACACCACCTCCTATGCCTGGGCCGCTAACCACCTTCCTTGTACTCTATCCCACTTTCGAAGACTGTCAGCCACTGGTAAGCAGGGCTGGGCCTGAGGAAGCCTCTCTGGTCAGCAATGTCCTAGCTCAAAATGACGGTTTCTACAGCAGCACTGCCAATGACTCCCTATGTGTTACTAGGACGCTAATACACTTGGGCCCACCCACCCCCCAGGACATATGCGCAAAAGCTGGAAGAAGAGGAGACACAAATCTGCATAAGAAATCAAGGGGGACCAGATACAGTCGCTCACGCCTATAATCCTAGCTAATCCTAGCACTCCGGGAGGCTGCAGCAGGCAGAATGCCTGAGCTCAGGAGTTGGAGACCTGCCTAAGCAAGAGTGAGACCCTGTCTCTACTAAAAATAGAAAAATTAGCTAGGCATGGTGGTGGGTACCAGCTACTCGGGAGGCTGAGACAGGAGGATTGTTTGAACCCTGGAGCTAGAGGTTGGTGTAAGCTATGAAGACACCACTGCACTCTACCCAGGGTGACAGAGTGAGACTCTGTCTCAAAATAAATATAAACACAAAAGAACCAAGGAAAGGAGTATGAGATTCACATACAGACAGAACACTTGAATGGCTGCATGACTCCAGATGAAATAAACAAAGAGTAATGAGTGAAAGACTTGCATGGAAACAGGTTTAGAGTTGCCTAATGAGGCAGAAATTTCTTCCTTCACTGGAGCTGAGACAGCTACATAGATACTAAATAAGCTTTACTGGGAGCCGACTATAGTCTACCAAAAGTAGCCTCCTAGAAACCTTGACTGGTTCAACAGAACAGAATACAGTTGGGAAGGTAAAGGTTCAATTCAGTGTGATATGAGGACTATTTCCAGAGGTAATTCATGGATTACACGGCTGGTGCTATAAGTCAAGGCTATGATCCTTTGAGGCGCCTGCTCTGGGACTTGTGCTTTTCTGTAAAATGAAAGGGAGACTGAATTTATTTATTCTAACATGACCAAGGCAGCTACTCAAGCCAAACACCCTGCTCGGCCCAGGAGCTACAGAAATAATGAGCACGCTGTCTAGTCAGGGTCAAAGAGTGACATGGCACAGAGGAGGGAGCCCCTAGCCTGCCTGACGATCCGAGGGCAGTTTCTCAGGGCAGGTGACAGCATAGCTACTTACAAAGGAAGGAAGAGCATTTTTTCCAGAGGCAAAAGGAAAGAGAAAGGTATTCAAAAAAGAGGGAACAACAAAAGCCATGAGCTCGTCAGAAGGTCTAGCATGTTGGGGGGATGAGAGAAAGTGTGGAGAGCATGGCAGAAAGTGGTGAGAAATGAGACTGAATTGGGTCCTGTCCGTGAAGCACCTATTAGGATGTTAGAAACAAGCTTTTAAAAGTTCTGTGATTCTATGTATCATCAGATGAAGGTTTTGAGATAATAATAATGGTAATAAGAGATGGTAATAAAAACCATCTCTAATCTCTCCCCTCTTTGGCAGGCGACATGGCCCTAAAGGTACATGGAAGTGGCTAAGAAGGAGATGCCAGGACCACATCTTTACCGGATTCTTTCCTCCCTCCTCCTCTTGTCCAGGTCTTCCTGCCTTTGAATGGATTTCTGCCGCTCTACCTCCATCATCTGGTCCAACCGCTTCTCCTCTGCATCCATCTCTTTTTGGATCTGCTGCTTCTCCAGGATCTGGGCATCCCGGATGGCATGACACTTGGCATTGAGGATGACCTGGAAAGTGGAGAGAAAACTGCAGCACTAAGCCTGGGGGTGTGGAGGTTTAGGGAGGAGAATGGAGGCAGAATATTGTACTGTTGTGTGTGCTGGAGGTGCCCATGGCTGCTCAGAAGTCCAGAGAAATAAGAGCGATCTTATATTAGCCCTTCCCCTCAATGTAGTTCAGCTCAAACACTTACTGGGCTCCTACCAGGTCTCAGGATCTGTGCAAGGAGAGGCCTGGAATAGCATCTTTCAGGGTATTGCATCTTGGCATCTGGGGGGTAATGGATCACTCTTTGGAAATATGATGAAAGCTATGGGCCCTCTCCACCCTAAAATTCAATTACATAAAATGACGTAAAATTTCCTTAAAATTACAGAGGTCCATGATCCAAATTAGAAACCCATGACCTCCAAGGTAAGATCACTTATTCTACTCCAAAGAGGAGTGAAGATACTCATACAGAGGACAAGCCACAAAATATTTTAAGCTGATAAGCCCAATATGACACAAAATGGGATGAAATACCATGGGCCCATCAACAAGAACCAAAAAGTAAAAGCTTTGGAAATTTAAAGGAGGTAGAGAAATCTACCTGATAGATAAAAATTGGAGATGAAGGGATTGGAGAGTCAGTATTTTTCACGTGGTCAGTAAGTAAACTTCATGCAAATGGGTTACAAAATGGAATTCAGATGAGCCTCTGACCTCTATGCTCTCAGCTAAAGGAAGCTCATTGGGCACTTCAAAAAGCACCTAATTGTCTCCACCATATGTGGCTAGAATTGAAGTAGCAGGATAAAAATAAAAGTAATACCCTCATATCTATTTACCAATCCACAGTTCACAAAGCTGCTTCTGTACGTTAGCTTATTAACCCTGCCGATCATTCTGCTGAGTAGTTTTACCCTCCTCATTTTACAGATAAGGAAAGGCTCAGAGAAGGCAAGTGACTTGCTCAAACTCACACAGCAAGCAAGTAGCAAAGCCAGTCCTACCATGTCAGATGCCTAGTCCCCGCCCATCCCTGCCCTCACCAGTCCCTCTCCTTGTCTAGTATGTGAACAAGAGGAGGGAGGAGGGAGTGCTGTGAGCCCCTAGAGGAGGAGGAGACCAGAGACCCACCTTGTTCATGTGCTTGAGCTCCTCCTCCTGCTCCATGCGCAGCTTGCTGGCTCTCTGCAGGAGGTTCTGGGCCCGCTCCTTGGCCACCTCCTCCAGGTCGCTCAGCTTCTTATTTTTCATCCACACCATTTCCTTCTGTTTCATGATCTTCTTGCGTGTCGACACTGCATCCTAAGGGAGACCAGTCGGGATCAGTGGAGAACCGTTCCCCATGCTCCCTGCCTGGGTGCCCGCCTGGCTCCCGCAGGTGACCCAGTGCAGTGTTGCCTCAGCCCATCATGCCATTTGAACCAGAAGCGACACTGCCTGGCTTCATTCTCAGCCCTGGCCCCAGTTGCTCACACCTCCCATCTCAGGTATTTCTCTCCAGCCTGCCTTCTGCAGCGTTTGGTCATCAAGTACACATTCACACCTTATGTTAGGGTCCCCTCACTAGAGTTCCAGCTACCATGAGACACTGGCCTCCCCCAATGTGTTTCTCTTCTGCCCCCATCCACAGAGGAGAGGGAGGCTAATTACCACGATGGCTTCCTTCTCCTTCTTGAGGGCCTGCTCCCTGGCCTCGACTTCTTCTTTGGTCAGGACGTGGGATGCCCATTTGATCCGTTCAAACTCCTCAGGGCTGATGATTAGGGACTCCCCAGAGGGATCTTCCTTGGGAACACTGACACAGGAGTGAACAGTTAGGGAGACGAGAGGGAAAGCTCCCCGCACCACCACCCCCCAGGCTTCTCTGCCCTCCTGCCTCCCCACATCATGCCAACCCTGGGCATGGACTCAGCCAATGGTGGCAGAGGCAGCAACTATGTCATGTGTCCACTAGGGAGAAGGGCTTCCAAGTGAGGGTCAGGGAGCATCGCAAGTTAAAAAGCAACATTTTAAAGCCTTTTTCTATAAGGTCCAGTTCCTCTGTTGCCTTCTCGGTGGCAGCTGACACCCTGCCCTGTGTTCCCCCCAAATGGCCCAAGATAGCACCTCCTCCTCTGAGGCCCACCAGGCTCTGTCCACACTGCCCATGTCTCGGCCAGCCGTGCAGGGTCTGTTTCCTTTACAAGGCTCTTCAGGACACCAACTCCGGCTTACCCACAAGAGTAGCCTAGTCTCTAGCACAGTGCTTGGCACAGAGTGAGAACTCAAAATACAGTTGTTAAACTGAACTTTCAAAACAGATTAATCCTCAGTGATGACTTGAAAAGGTCAAGGGAATGCCATACAAGGTTGAAATGAATGCTGGTGAGAAACCTAAGCGTCCTCGTCCATCCAGCCTGGAGAGAAGCTTTGAACCCTAAATATTAATTACAATCTCTGATCAACAATAGCTGGAGACATGTCTATAGACTCCTCCTTTCTAGCTGCCCAACCCATTCAACAAACCAATAGCTAATTATAATGATTACAAGCAAATGACATACATTAAAGATGGGGGAGGGAGTAGTGGGGGGTGGGAACAAAGCTGCTTCTGGGTGTGGCAATTTAACAGGTGCATGGCAGTAAGACGCAGACGGTCTGAGACAGGAAGTGAAACCTCAACTAATAAAACTAGTGGGGCGTGGCGGGGGGGGGGTGTCCAGGAGGTGGACAGAGCGAGTGAGTGAGTGAGATCTTGTGGTTCACTGATTAGTGTGGCTCTAACAGCCTGGGATCTGGGCAACCAGGAGTGAACTGAATGTAAGGCACCAGCTTGCGCTGCTTTCAGCAGCTCTCGAAACTAACCAGCCACATCACCTCCAACATGTTTCCAGGACTAGACCACTCCAAGAAGGAGCCCTTCCTCAGGCCTCAGGAGTGGCAGTAGAGCTGCTGACCTTGTCTGGTCGTTTGATGCCAGAGCTGGCCAGACAGTGCTCGATAAGGAGCTGCAGTCGAAAGCAGCTCGTGACATGGGCATATGTTCTGGGAATTCAAATATTTAGCGAGTAGAGCCAGCGTGGGGAGAACAGTTACAGAGAGCAAAGCACTCACCCAGAAGCTAAACCAGCAAGAACAGTGCTGGCTCCCTGCACACCTGTGCTGTGCCTAACCCCACAGGGAGGACCCGAGTCGTGGCAATACAGTCAGGAAGCAAGCTGAGCTAATCCCAAAGGAACCCAAGGAGTCTGGGAGGAAGCCAGGGGGCTAGTTAGGCATCTGTTCGGTTTCCCTTTGCTTTGGATTCCTAATGCAGCCAAAAGGAAATGACTCGTCTGGATCACTTCCATCTACCATGTGCACTGATGGGGACTCAGAGGGGACTCAGACCACTGAGCACTTCCTCTCTACTAGGCTCTCAGTCAGCCAGAAGAGAGGGAGGAGTATGGAACGGGAATCGACACCAACAGCAATGACAGAAACAAGGAAGAAACAAGAGGGGCCAAGATGGAGAAGAAAGAAAGAACCACGAAACAAAAGGAAGCAGATGAACAGGAAAGTGGGGATTAGATCGACAGAATGAAACAGGCAGGTCTCCCCGTCTACCTGCAAAGATCCTCTGCAGAAATGCAGGCTGAGTGAGGGGAGCAGGGGCTGTGCCCAGGTACTCACATGAGCTCTCGGACCAGGTCCCGTGTGATGATCTGGATGGTCTCTGGCTTATGGTCCAAGCCCAGGGCATTGAGAGTTTTCCCAATGGTGTGCTTATCTCGGAGCAGCACAATTGGGCTTTTGCTCTGGCCGTGGGCTAGGGGCTATCAAGTCAGAAAGGACAGCTTAGGAGCTGGTCACCCCACTTCCTGCTGATCAGTCCTAACTTCAAGTGTAGGTGTCCCCTCTTCTGGGGCTTCTGACCCAACCAGTGGCACAGAAGGAGACTGGGGCCCAGACTACTGGACCACTCAGAGTAGACAGGGCACTGAGAAAGCGCTGTGGTGCCCTCTGAGCATGGCTGGTGTGTTCGGTACTGACCAGATATGAGAGCCAGGCCACTTGCTCTGGTGCAGGTGCTTCTCTCTGGGTAAGGGGGACAGTGAGGGTGCCAGACACTAGTGTGGCTATACTTAGTCTAAAATCATCAGGAATGAAAAGTAGATGTTCAGCCAGGCACGGTGGCTCACACCTGTAATCCCAGCACTCTAGGAGGCCGAGGTACAAAGATCCCTTGCGATCAGGGGTTGGACACCAGCCTAAGCAAAAGTGAGACCGTATCTCTACTAAAAATAGAAAAAACAGCTAAGTGTTGTGGTGGGCACTTTGTAGTACCACCTACTTTGGAGGCTGAAGCAGAAGGATCACTTGCACCCAGGAATTTGAGGTTGCTGTGAGCTAGGATGCCACAGCACTCTAGCCAGGGCAGCAGAGTGAGATTCTATCTCAAAAAAAAAAAAAAAAATGTAGATTTTTGGTCTCTAGGTTCTCCTCTCTTCATAAAGTTTCTCCTTTATGAAAGAGAAAATAATAATCTCTCTGGGACCACTCAGTGAGTTTGAAGCAATATAGTTTTTTACGGACTAATATAATCTATGACATTAGTAATGTTGAAATCCTTCTAATGATTAATTTTCTTTGAACTCCCAAAAAAGCCATATTGAAGGAGTTAGAGACAGCTAAATCACCTGGCAGAGACCTGCCCTTAAAATTTAAAGTGAGGAAGTCAGTAAGTTAGAATTCAGCAAAAAAAGTACAGATTACCTATGTGATTTTCTTTTTTTTTTTTTTTCAAAATTCTCTGACCTTGAAGGAGTATTAGATTACAAGAAAATGAAATGACTTATTTCAGAAAATGTCTAAACATGAGAGAGAAGTCATTCGTTGTTAATGCCCTAACTGTCCTCCTGACCAGGCAGGGCGGTGATGGCCTGGCCTGGCCTCAGACAGCCACTGGGCACAGCCAGGCCCCAGTGCTGCTGCCACCTGCTGCCCATCTCTGCTGCAAGCAGGAACAGCTGTCATGCCACAGGCCACTTCTGCCCCCTACTGGCGGTTGAGAGACTTTCTAGATTCCCACCCACCAGCAAGGACAAAGAAAATAAGCCAGGGACAAGCATTCTTCTGGCCACGGCTTAGCTAGCCAGTGTGACTGCTCCTGGAGAACGCTGCCATTTCCAAGTCTCTCCTTGCTTTGGTGAGAAAACTCCACATGGGCACAAAACAAAAAATGTCCGTAAGTGAAATTGCATCCCTTTGAGTCTTTCCCTTAACAATAGGAAAACTGCTGCAGAGTGAGCGTCTTCTAGACAGAGAAAGAGGCCCATGTTGAACCCTGTAGAAAGTCCTCTTCAATTCACAGTGACGGTAGTGAGGTGAGTGACGTCGTCTCTCCTCTCCCCAGCCTGCCCCACTGCCAGAGGGACTGAGACCACTGGTCTCTCTCTTTTTCTCCGTTCCCTTTCTCTTAATCTCCCACTGCTATTATCTCCATGACTCATTCTCTTTTTCTCCCTAACCTCTCTCTCCCTTCTCACCTCCGAAAATTCACGCTTATCAAAATTACTCAAAGCAATTTTCTAGCTCTCCTTTTCTAGACAAAAGGAGTTGTCAACCTCTTAGTCTGAATGACACTTGCACATAAAAACCTGTTCATTTCCCAAAGTTTAGTAATTGTTTTAGTTGGGCAGCCAAGAAAAGAGGATGGTTTGTGTTGTACTCTGATGCTGTTATTCCTGGATGGAAGAGAAGATTCTGGTCTGTGTCTGCAAGCTCAGCTCATAGGCCTTTGAATGCTCCCATGACAGAGCTCTCACCAGACAACTATTGTGCAGAAGACCTCTACAGAAGACCCTCCCTTTGGACATTACACCAGATTTCAAATGCTGCGAAGGCATGAGGTATTTCAGAGGTGGAAGTAGCCAGGTGCCCATGTTTACATAAGCCCTACCAGAAGCCAAAGCTCTGCAGGTCAGATCTCAGAGCTTCCATTTTTCTTCAGTCCAAGGGATACCTATGAGAGCCAGGTGACCCAGTGCTAGCTTTGTCCTGAGCAACACTAGTCTAGGCCACTGCCTCCAGGTGGCATCCAGTTGGAGGGGTTCACTGAATGTTACCTTGATAACTCCGAAGAGGCTCTCATCCACCTCAGAGTTCATGGCTTTGGTCCGATAGCGAGTCTTATTCCTTGACCTGTTGGAAGTGGTAGAAGAGGCGCTCAAGATGCCAGTTGTGCTTCGAGGCTGCAGGAAGAGGCAGAAAGTTTGGCTTATCAGTACTAAGTGGCATCCAGACCCTGGGAAGTAAACACTTCTCCAGCCTATGCAGGGGGAAAGCACCTGCATGAACCCCGAAATGTAAGGAGCAAAGAGCAACAAATGGATAGCACCCCCACAGAAGCATGAGATGGTGGGGGTCATTCTCTGCAAGAAGAGAACTTGGCAAAGAGGAGATTTCTATTTAAAAAAAATTAGATCTCATAGAAGTGGAGAGTAGAATAGTGGTTACCAGAGGCTGGGGGATAGCGGTGCGCAGGGGATAGGGAGAAGTCAGTCAATGGGTACAAAGCTATAGTCAGGCAGGATGAGTAAGAGCTGCTACTCTGTTGTACAGGAGGGTGACTACAGGTAACAGAAATGTATTATATATTTGAAAAGAGCCAGAAGAGAGGATTTAGAATGTGCTCACCACAAAGAAATAACTGTTTGAGTGATGATGTGCTCATTACCCTTATTTGATCATTATACAATGTATATACATATCAAAACATCACGCTACACCCCAAAAATATGTGCAATTAGTATGTGTCAGTTAAAAACAAAACAAAACATTTTAAAGGGGGGGGGACATGTCTGCAGTCCCTGGAGCCAAAGAAGGCCGAGTCAGCCCTACAGTATGACAGGAAGCATGAGAGAAGTGGGGACCGCAGGAAGACAGGAGCTGCAGCTTCTCCCCATTATCCCTCTTGTCCCAGTTTCCACAAGGACAGCCTCTTGTGAGGCACCTGGGCCTCCCGGGACATGTCCTCTTTGCCCCCAATCTTCTCAGCCTGAGCTCCCAAGTCCTTCACAAATGGCACTAGTATTTTACCCACTTCATATCTCTGGAATCTCACAAGATTACAGGGGCCAGGGAATATACAGGACAGAAAAGCCCCTCACCCATTGCCAGGCACGTGGCCAAGGCCTAGTAAACTTTAGGTCATGGATGAAAGATGAGTGATTAACAGCTACAGTCAGGAAAACCAGGTCATAATATCCATTCTGTGGCTTTTTCTCTCCCAGGACCACTCAGTGTACATTAGTCATTTTTAACCCCCTACCATCTTCTTATTTTTGAAACTTCTCTATCTAATGAGTTGCAGGAGACTCTCCAACTGCAGAAGCTGTAAACACCAGATATTTGCCTTCCCTTGGCCCAGAGACCCAGGCTTAGCCAATGAGATCACATGAGGTGACAATGGCTAGGGAACTAGCGATGCAAGAAGCAGGACAAGGAAAACCTTCCTGACCAAGGTAGCAGGGGCAGCAAGACCCAGTACCTGGGATAACCCTGATAAGGACACCAGCAGCACCCCACATCAGAGCTGGCAGCTTTGGGGGCACAACAGTGCATCAAAGATCCTTGCCAGACCAGTTCTAGGTTTTGATTTTGGCCTTAGTTCCAGCTGCAAAGCCGCCCTTTGTTCCTATTTTCCATGTCTAGGTTCCCGGCCTTGGTGTAAAGTTGGTGAGCACTCCAAAGTCCTCTTAATACTTTCCCTTCTACGTGAGTTAGAGCTCTAGCTCTGTTGCTTATAACTAAGGACCCTGAGTAATAAAACCTCCATTCCCAAAGGCCAGCTCAGCCCCAACGGCAGAGTCTATCTCCTGGAGGCAGTGTGTGTGAGGACCACTGATGACTCCAGACTTACACTAAAGCCGATTCAAACCTTGCCCCCCACCCCTCTCTAAGCTGTGCTACCCTGAGGGAACGGGCCAGGCACATGGAATCTCCCCAAGCCTGAGAATCAGCAGCTGTCAAGGGGACAAGGTAAACAGGGAAATGGACCTTGCATTCCAGGTCACTAAACACAGGACAGTGTTTTGAAAGCTCTCTCTGATCTGCCGTAACCCACCAGACACCCAAGCACCTGTTCCACCTGTATCAGGTTTCCACAACCAATGGGGCAGATATTTTCCAGTTGGCTCTGTCCTGTACAAGGAGTGCGGCTGTGTGTGCATTTCCCCCCCTGACCAGCACAGCCAGCAGAAGGCTTACAAAGGGAGTCTCCCTCTACATCCCCAGTCAGAGCCAACATGGCAGAGCACAAAAGCTTGAATTTATTAAAAGGTAAATAAAGCAGCCCTGAGGATGCCTAATAACAGCCTCTAAAGGGTTATTACATGGTGGGTGGTGAGCAACTGCTCCCCTTTCCACCAAAAATAGAATAAAAGGAAATTAATAGAGACTGCGGCAGGTGGGATTGAGGCTTAGCATTAGGAATAACTGGAGAAAGTGGAAGGTTTTGGATCATGAGTTCTGTATGTAATTAAGAAAAAAGACGCAATACCTAGCACATAATAGGAATTCAATATGAGTTTGATGAAGAACAAATGAATGAAACTGAGCAAGATGACCTCTCGAAGACTGCCGACCAGACTGAGATGGATGCCTTTTGTGACTCTGCCTGCCTAACTCCAAGTCACTCCAGCATTCCACATTTTCCAGGTCATGTATGAGGTCTGCACTGTGGATAATAACACATGTGAAAAGGCTTTGGGGCACAGACGGAAATTATTATTATTGTTTTGCATTTGTTTTCCTGTTTCTTTGTAAGGGCTCCTGCAGGTTCTCCCTTGTGCCTGGTGTTCACCAGACTGCACGTGCCTCTAGGTCTGAGACTGCATCTGCCCTTTCCTGTGCCCTGGGTACCCAGGCAGGAGGAAATCACAGCAAGGAATACTCGACTGCCTGAGCCTAGAAGTCAGAACAGAGGAAGGAAAACGGATGACCACAGAAAAGCGACCACTGGGCAGGGCGGAGGCAAGCTCTGAGCCCCAGGGTTGGGCGACTGAGCAAACCTCATTTGGGAAATGCTGACTTGGAAGCTGAGAGCCTTTTCACAAGGGTCAGCATAAACCATTTTGCCAGGAGTAACAAGGATTGGGGAAGTCCATTGTGTATAAGGATGAGAAAAAGTGAAGAATCAAGCATCAACGGAAAGTTGGATCCCTCTGGGCCAGAGGCTGTAGCCAAGAGGTTCTTTTTAAGAGGTGAAGGGCTGGTTTCATCTCTTGCATGATCAAATAAATATTGCCAAGAAGCCAAGCAAGGCTTAGAGAGAAGCACACCAGGTCCTGCCTGTGGGGAGGCAGCTCCCCTGCGTTCCTGATAGCTAAGGAGGTGAGGGGGATTGAGGAAAATAACTACTGGGGACAGATGAAGATGCCAGCTGATGCCCCCTCTCTTCAGGCTCTGTAAGAGACTCTGATGCAGAAACATTAGCTTATCAAACAAATGATGATTTTGAGGTATAGTCATTGCTACAGAATGACCTCCATAACATCTTCATTAAAAAAAAAAAAAAAACAAATTTTAAGAAAAATATAAGTATTCCTACAAAAATATTTAGATGGAGGATGTGCTCCTAGAATGGGTTACTGAAAGAATTTTCACAAAAATGTTCAACAGTAGTTTAGGGTAAAGCTTTATTGTCTTATGATGCATTGAATAATTTTCTGCAATGAGTAGGTAACAATGTTCATGACCAGAAAAAAATACTACAGGTGTTTTTATTTGAAAATAGAGCACAACAGCAGGCCTGATGCCGTGACATTGAAGGGATGAGAGCGCAGCCCTTACAAATCCACACCATTTTATACTGCAGCATCCAGGATGTTTAGCTCAAACCTAGCAAGACAAAACTGGAAAGGGCTGGAATAGGTTGGTGTGGAATTTCCCTGACGTCACTGTAACACCTGTCAACTGAACAAAAACAAATACATGTCCTTTCCTAGATGTCCTCTCTGCCCTGAGATCTAGTTCCTCTTTTGTATGTAAAGTCACCACAGGCTGACAAATGCAGGCTTCAAATTCTTGGCTTTGGTCTACTTCCCTCTCTGCAGACTATTGGTTAATAAGAAGGTGGGGACTCGCATGCACCGGGCACCTGCCTTTCACTCTGAGTGGTGAGGTCAGAGTGAAAGGCAGATCAACTCAAGTCTCTTCCTTCAAAGGGGACCAGGCTGGCCATCTCTGGTGAGGGATGCCACCTGAAGATGATGACCTAGTCAGTGCTGAGGTCCATCCCATTTCTTGGGAATGTTATGAATTATTTTTGCAAGAGTCCTAGGAGTCTGCCTAATTGTGAGCCTCACCACCACACCACTTCTCTCATTCCCTCACTCTCCAAAGAGAGTGAATACAGGTACACACACACACACCTGGCCTACCAGAGCTCATTAATTCAGATCTGTTGCTTCTCAAGACCTGTTCACATGCCTCTTCTTGATCCAGAGATTTCAGAAGGACTCAGTCAGCTGGCTAAGCCCTTGCCCCAAATGGCCCGTGGGCAGGGAATGTCTCGTCTGGGTGCTATGCAGCCCCCAACTCTAGCCCAGGTGCAACTTACTCATCAACATAGGCTTGGAAATAGAACAAATGTAAAACAGGAAAGAAATGGAACTGACGTTTACTGTGTGCCCTCGGCCATGAACCGCAATGCTGTGCCCTCCAGTGCACATGTGTACTGTGGTGCCTGTGACATGCTGGGGGATGTGAGACTTTGAATCAAGTAAAACACATATGCAGAAGAGGAACCCCCACCATGCAATGCTGCAGGGTCTCCTTGAT
Source organism: Perodicticus potto (assembly GCA_963574655.1). Lineage (NCBI taxonomy): Eukaryota > Metazoa > Chordata > Mammalia > Primates > Lorisidae > Perodicticus > Perodicticus potto. The sequence continues at coordinate 5,519 of CAUYRH010124873.1, read as the reverse complement.
GTTGGAAACTGCTCTTTGCTGGAGACTTGTTCATTTAATAATTAAGAAAGCTCTTCTGAAGCCCATTGAGCCCCAGAAAAAAAGCACAGCCTCTGGGTATGAGGTTTATTCATAAGTAACCCCCTCCCCACTTGCTGTGCCCTGGACATTCTGAGGTTAGTTCCCATAACCCAAGGCCCCAATACCTGCCCTCTGCTGCTCCCCTCCCCTCACACCAGGTACACTGCCCACCCACCCCCACCCCTGCCTTGCTGGCCTTCCCCATCTTAATAACTCTTCCAGTCCTCCCCAGCCCAGGAGGCTCATCCATCCATCCATCCATCCATCCATCCATTCATTCATTGGCAAAATCTACTGGGGCCCACAGCCCTGCTAACAGAGGAGAAAACCGAGGTCGGGGTCGTTAGGTGACTTACCCAAGGTCACTCTGCTAGTTAATGGCAGAACAGGTTCTACGACCCACTACCTGGCCTCCTGGCCAGTATTTGTTTCCACATCACATCCCACAGTCCCCCGACCCCTGATGATATGGGGAAGAGGGCTGAGACACCCCTTTTTCCACCTCCCCTTCTCTGCACCACTCTATCCCTGATTCCTCTTTTGAACCGTCACCCTTCCCTGGCAGCTTCTAGGAGTGTCCTCCTCCTCCCAGGTCTTGCTGACTCCCAGATCCAGACCCTAGTCCCCCACTTCCCCCCCTCTTTGAACTCCCACCCCATTCAGGACACACGGGGCCCCAGTCGAGGCTTTTTCCTCCACCGCCTAGGCCCTCACCATCTCGCCGCGTCTGAGAGGCCCAGCCTCAGCCGCCTGCGCCGCCCGCACCGCCACCCCGGCCGGGGTGTTGACGCGTTGCCATAGCAACCTGGAGCTTGAGTTCCCCGCTCGGGCCCCGCCCCTCCCAGCCCTGCCGGGCGCGAGCCGAGCGCTGCAGGTTTGAGCCCCGGAGCTGCTTGCTGGAACCTTCCCACTGGCGCTGGAGCGACCCGCCCCGGCACGCCCTGTTCTTCACATTGGCTTTGGCTGAAATTTTGTATCAGGATCCAAACTCTGAAGGGCCTACGGTGGCCCAGGTGCCGTCAGCGGCCCCAAGAGCTAGATCAAGGTTGTCTCCTGAGACTACCTAGTTACTACTGACCCAGAGCCTACTAGGTGCCAAACCCCGTGAGTTTAGTCTGTGGGGAAGCAAGTAAGTTTCATAATGGGAGGGAGTCTGACCAGACCACAGAAAGAACTTCCAGCCCTGAAGATGTGTGTGCAGTCTCGGGAGCAGTTCCTTAAAACGTGGGCCCTGAATCTCCAGCTTAGAATCACCTGGGAGAGCTTGTTAAAAATAAAAATGCAAGCCCCGCATTTAAAGTAGACAAAAATCGATGGCATTGGCTTTGGGGAGCCTGCCTCTTAATGCATGCTGGTTTGTAAGTACTATTCTGGAAAGTTTAGGAGTGTTATGATACCTCCCACCCTGCTGGGACAGAAAAGAACTGACCCCTGGAGGCCGCAAACCCCAGTCCTCAAAAAGCCTTCCCACCCGACCAAGGACCACAGTCTCTCTCCAATGCAAATTAGCTGAGCTCTTGGTGGTGACTCCTCAAACCTATGAGCTGCTTTCACTCACACACACACACACACACACACACACACACACACACACACACACACGTAACCTCTCTCCAAGCCCCTGCAGCCCCTCTGCCTGAAAGTTACTCCAACTTGGGCACTGAGGTCTGTTCACAAGCCTCAGGGGAAGGAAAGAATGGAGACAAAGGTCACCTTCTGCTACTTTTAAAAGGACTTATTCCTGCAGGCTTCACATTCCTTCCCTAGATTTCCCAGCCCTTATTCCCTTTGGGATCCTTAAGAGGACAAGATGAGGGAGGAGAAAGGGAAAGGTGGCTCAAAGAGGACCACCATCCTGGGCGGCTGGGGCGGAGCGAAAGACGTTTCCTTACCCAGCCTTGGCATCACAGCCCCTTCCCTGCAGCCCAGAAAGAAAAGACAAGTGGCTTGGCACCAATAGCTCAAGAGGCTAAGCCACATATACCAGAACTGACGGGTTCGAATCCAGTCTGGGCCCGCCAAACAACGACAACTACAACCAAAAAATAACTGGGCGTTTTGGTGGGCGCCTGTAGTCCCAGCTACTTGGGAGGCTGAGGCAAGAGAATCGCTTAAGTCCAGGAGTTGGAGGTTGCTGTTAGCTGTGATGCAACAGCACTCTACCCAGGACTACAGCTTGAGGTTCTGTCTCAAAAAAAAGAAAGAAAAGACAAGTAACCACCCTGCTGTGGTTAAGATGATGCTTGTAGGTTTTCCACCCGATTCTCACAGCCACATCTCTATGAGTAGATGGTATTCCCATAACCAAAGAGGAAACCCAAGGCCAACAGAGACAACTGTTTTTCTCGCAGCCCAGTCCCTCTGAAGCAAAGGTGCAAAATTAAATAGAGTCTGGAAGGAAGGGATGAAAAAGTGCCAGGCCAGTAAGGGAATCTCCACCCAGGGGTTTGTCTCAATTTTCCTCAAGCTAACAAAGCCTCTTATTTGCATAAGTCTCCCTCAAGGCTGGTAGGGGGGCCTTGGCAATGTGTCTACCCTACACTACACTAATAGGAGTTTCCAAACTCTTATTAGTGTTGATATTTTGATCTCCTCTCATGAATCACAAACATTCATTAAGAATAATGAATCCTTTCCAGTAATTTTCAATTTACTTTGCCCAGATTGATCAGAGGAATCTATGGCAGGTAGTCTTATAAAATGCCTTTTTTTTTTTTTTTTTTGAGACAGAGTCTTACCCTCAAACTCTTAGGCTTAACCAATTCTCTTGTCTCAGCCTCCCGTAGCTGGGACTACAGGCACCCACCACAACACCGGGCTATTTTTTTTTTGTTATTATAGTTGTCGTTGTTGTTTAGCAGACCTGGTTAGGGTTCCAACCTGCCAGCCCCAGCGTATGTGGCCAGCGCCCTAACCACGGAGCACAGGTGCTGAGTCTAAAATGTATTTCTTTCTTTTTATTTTTTTGTAGAAAGAGTCTCACTTTATCTGCCTCAGTGGAGTGCCGTGGAGTCACAGCTCACAACAACCTCCAGCTCTTGGGCTCAGGCGATTCTCTTCCCTCAGCCTCCGGAGTAGCTGGGACCACAGACACCCACCACAACCCCCAGCTATTTTTAGATTCAGTTTGGCCGGGGCTGGGTTTGAACCCACCACCCTCGGTATATGCGGCCAGTGCCCTACTTACTGAGCCACAGATGCTGCCCTAAAATGTATTTCTTAAATAATAAGACTTAAAGGTCATGGGCAGTGCCTGTGGCTCCAGGCCCATATACTGGAGGTGGTGGGTTCAAACTCGGCCCAAAACTGCAAAAAAAAAAAAAAAAGACTTAAAGGTCAAAATTACACCTTGATCAGTAGGCTGCAAAATGGATGCATGAAAACATCAATGTCTTAGTACATCTCTACCAGAGCCTTTGGATGAACAGATGCATTATCTATGGGCAGTAATATATGGGTATATATATAATTTTTTTTTTTTGTAGAGACAGTCTCACTTTATCACCCTTAGCAGAGTGCTGTGGCGTCACACAGCTCACAGCAACCTCCAACTCCTGGGCTTAGGTCATTCTCTTGCCTTAGCCTCCCGAGTAGCTGGGACCACAGGCGCCCGCCTATGGGCAGTAATATTTTAAAATAATCTTTTTTTCTGTGTAGGGCACAGCACTGGACTTAAAATACAGTAAATCATGTTATAAACAGATGTGCTGACATCCAGGCTTTATTATTCCATTTCTAGAGCACAAATAGAGGAGGGGAGATTTAGCATAATTCTTAAAGGCCCTAGGATTTTCAAAACAGTAAGCGAGCACTGGTTTCAATTTAAAGTTACCAGCTGCATTAACCCCCAAGGAGAGAGTTGGCCTCTCATCTGAAGCTTTTAAGCCAGGCACTGACTTCTCCTCTCTATCTATGAAAGTCCCAGATGGCATCTTCCTCCAACAGAGGGCTTTCTTTTACATTGAAAATCTGCCATTTAGCATAACCACCTTCATCATTGACCTTCGCTACATCTTCTGGATAAAGTTTCTGCATCAGCACTTGCTGATTCACCCTGTACTTTTAAGTTATGGAGATGGCATCTTTCCTGAAATCTCATGAACCAACCTCAGCTAGTTTCCAGCTCATCTACAGCTTCCTCACCTCTCTCGGCCTTCATAGAATTAAAGAGAGTTGGGGTCTTGCTCTGGATGAGGCTTTGGCTTAAGGAACTGCTGTGGCTGGCTTGATCTTCCATCTAGAACACTAAAAGTGTCTTCACATCAGCAATAATGCTGTTTTGCTTTCTCAACACTCATGTGTTTGCTGGAGTAGTACTTTTAATAATTTCCTTCAAAAACTTTCTCTTTGCATTCGCAATTCAGCTAAAGTGTATGGTGCCAGAGGCGTTGGCTTTTGACTTGCCTTTTTAGCTTGTGATTTAAAGTGAGAGGTGCCTGACTCTTCCTTTGACGTTTGACTTGAACACATATAGGGCATTGTGGATTTATTAACTGGCCTAATTTTAATATTGTTGTGTCTCAGAGAATAAGGAGGCCCAAGGAAAGGGAGAGATAGGGGAACAGCAGGTCAGTGGAGCAATCAGAATACACACAATGTTTATCCACTAAATTCACCCTTTTTTATGAACACCGTGTGTAGTGCCCCAAAACAATTATAATAGTAAAATCAAAGACCACAGCAGATATAATGAAAAAGCTTTAAATATTGTGAGAAGTACCCAAATGTAACACAGAGATATGAGCACAAGCAATTGGAAAAGTTGTGCCAACAGACTAACGTATCACAGGACCGCCATAAACTGTCCTTTTGTAAAAAACGCACTATCTTCAAGGGCAATTAAGCAAAGTGCAGTACAATGAGCTATGCCTGTAATTCAATAAGAGAGATAGAATTGGAATGTGTTTGGTAATCCAATTAACAAGAGAAAATCCCATGAACACCTGGGAAAATATTAAATTTCCTGTTGATTCGACTTCGGTGGAGGGGCCATAAAACTCTTATTAGTACGTTGAAATGAGAAGCAATGACAACGTGGTTAATTAGTGCCATCAATTCAAAGAATATTTAAGATTGATTACTGAATATTGCTCTGGAATCCTACAACTCAGATAAGAAATTTAATACAGGATTTTCTCCATTGGATAACAATCATAAAAAGTGACAGATTTAACAACAATAAACTGAAAAATGAAAGAAACATTTTAACTTATCTAGAAGAAAGGTTTTGGTCAATCCATTAGAGGAAAGACTAATTTATCTTTGTATTGTCTCTATAGAAACTAACATTATAAAATTATTATTATTATTTTTTTTTTTTTTTTTGAGACAGAGCCTCAAGCTGTCACCCTGGATAGAGTGCTGTGGCATCACAGCTCACAGCAACCTCCAATTCCTGGGCTCAAGCGAGTCTCTGGCCTCCGCCTCCCAAGTAGCTGGGACTACAGGTGTCCGCCACA
>CAUYRH010124872.1:0-22122 GCA_963574655.1 Perodicticus potto | reverse complement strand
TTGCCTTCCTCAGGGTGTCCAGAAGCCTCACGCTGTCTCCCTGTGTCCCCAAGGGGAAGTTCCTGGGTAGATCCCACCTGTCAGAGATGCCTGAAGTCCTCTCTCCCCAGTCTCACTGTGCCCAGCCGCAAGGAAGCTGTTCTTGACATAGATTTTAAAAGAGGCTTCTTTTGAGTTAAAAGGATAGCTTCCTTCATTCAAACTAGTTAAATATCAACAAACTGTGTAAGTTCAATGATAATCTTTAAAATATTGTATTTCTTCCATTTGCTTTGTGGAGTTAAAATCTTTGTGCTATTTTACCAAATTTACCAAAAATAATACTACAGTTAAAATATTGTAACATTGTCCTAGATCCAGAAATATTTATGTAAGGATTTCTCACTTCGGGCCAATTTATCGATCCCAATGAAGGTAAGAAATTGCATATTAAGAATATTTAATAGTTAAGATGTAGTGTTGACTTCTTCTATCTTATTAGTTTCTAACTTTACCCAAAGATGGCAAACTTATAGAAGCTGAAATTAGTGAGATCGGATAAAATGGATATCTCTCTTTTCCAAGCAGACTTTTATTTTATGATTGATTCACATATCTTCCTAGCTACATCTGAAATATTTTTAATGCTGTTCCACCAAAACTTTTTCTTCTTCTTCTTCTTATTTATTTATTTATTTTTTTAGAGACAGAGTCTCACTTTATCACCCTTGGTAGAGTGCTGTGGCGTCACAGCTCACAGCAACCTCCAACTCCTGGGCTTAGGCAATTTTCTTGCCTTAGCCTCCTGAGTAGCTGGGACTACAGGCACCGGCCACAATGCCTGGCTATTTTTGTTGTTGTTGTTGCAGTTTGGCTGGGGCCAGGTTCGAACCTGCCACCCTGGGTATATGGGGCCGGTACCCTACTCACTGAGCCACAGGCACTGCCCCCAGCCACTGAGACTTTTAAACAGCTTCTTTTAGCTTGATTAATGGCCCTTCGATGATAGTAAAACGATATGTAAAAATTTAATCTTAGACCTTGAGATTTTCTTTACTTTCTTTGGAAATATATTAGGCTGATAAAATATGTTGCTGTCCACCAAGATATTTTCTTTCAGAACACTTATTTGATCCAATCTTTTACCAACTCATGTTCTTTCACTATCCCTTTGAAACACATCATGCCTTGTTGAATAATGGGCTTATAATAGCTACCTCAGGATTGTTAAGAGGATTTAATGAGACATTATATATGAATTTCTTAGCACAGTGCCTGGGATATATACATCATTCAATAGATGGCAACCATTTACTTTAATAATAACCTATATAATTGCTACAACTATTATTATTTTAGTTGAGCATTCTAGGCAAAAAGGATGACATATAAATGCAATACCCATTAAAATTCCAATGTCATTTTTTTCAGATCTAGAAAAAACAGTTGTGTGCTTCATATGGAACCAGAAAAGACTAAAAATAGCCAATTCAACCTTGTGTAATAAGAACAAATTAGGAGGCATCACTTTAGCAGACTCCAAGCTATACTATAAGGCTACAAGAACCAAAACAGCATGGTATTGGCGCAAAAACAGAGACACAGACCTATGGATCAGTAATGAAAACCCAGAGATGAAACCATCCTTATACTCCCAGCTGATCTTTGATAAAATAGACAAAAACACACAATGGGAAAAAGAATCCCTATTTAGCAAATGGTCCTGGGAAAACTAGATAGCCACACATAAAGGACTGAATCAGTATCTGCACCTCTCACCACTCACAAAAATTAATTCATGATAAAGGACTTAAAATCTAAGGTATGAAACTGTAAGAATTCTAGAATAAAGTGTTTGAGAAACTCTTAACAGGCATTAAGGAAGGAATTTATGAAGAAGACGCCAATGGCGAACAGAACAACAACAAAGATAAACAAATAGGATCTGATCAAATTAAAATGTTTCTGTACAACCAAGGATACAATTCAAAGAGTAAACAGACAATCTCCAAACAGGAAAAAATATTTGCATGCTATACATCTGATAAAGGATTGATAACTAGAATCTACAAAAAAATCAGCCAGAAAAAATCAGCCCCATTAAAAAGTGACCGAAAGATTGAACTAATGTACACAGCTATGATTCAATAAAAAAAAAAAAAGTGACCAAAAGATTAAAAAAAGGTGGAGATTTTACATCTTTTATATTTACCTGGATGGAATTGGAGAACATTCTCCTGAGTAAAGTATTTCAAGAATGGAAAAGCAAGTATCCCATATACTCAGTACTTGTCTAAATTAGTAGATCAGCAACTACAGGCTCAAGGAGAGGAAAAACAAATTTGAGAAGGGGAGTGCAGGAAGGGAGCTCAGTAAGTTCCTACTCTTGAGTACAATGTAGGGCTATATGGCACACTTCCTTACAAAAGCAGGTAATGTAATCTTACCATATGTACCCTCATATTAACCTGAAATTTTAAAAAGTTAAGAATTTCAAGATGATGACAATAGAGCATTTAAAAAGGAGGGGGGCAAAAGATATCAACAGAAACTTTTCAAAGGAAGATAGTCTAATGGCCAATAAACAACATGAAAAAAATGCTCAACATCTTTAAGTATGTGGGAAATGCAAATGAAAAGCACAATGAAGTATCATCTAACCCCTGTCAGAATGGTGTATATCAAGAATTCCCATGGCTCAGCACCTGTCGCTCAACGGGCTAAGGCACCAGCCACGTACACCTGAGCTGGAGGGTTCGAATCCAGCCTGAGCCCACCAAACAACAATGACAGCTGCAACCAAAGTATGGCTGGGTGTTGTGGCAGGCGCCTGTAGTCCGAGCTACTTGGGAGGCAGAGGCAAGAGACTCACTTGAGCCCAGGAGTTGGAGATTGCTGTGAGCTGTGATGCCATGGCACTCTACCCAGGGTGACAGCTTGAGGCTCTGTCTCAAAAAAAAAAAAAAAAAAAAATTCCCAGCAACAGATGCTGGTGTGATGTGGAGAGAAAGGAACACTTATTCACCATTGGTGGGACTCCAAACTAGTACAAACTCTGTAGAAAGCAGTATTGAGGTAGACATACCTTTTGATCCAGCAATCCCACTAGTAGTCACTTACCCAAAGAAAAAAAGACCTTTTATCAAAAAGACACTTGCACTCCAATGTTTATAGCAGCACAATTGCAAAGATGTTGACACAATCCAAGTGCCCATCAATACATGAATGGATTAATAAAATGCAGTATTTGTATCCTATGGAGTACTACTCAGCCATAAAAAGTTGCAATCTAGTCATTTCTAAAAAAAGGGAAATAGATTCAACTCAGGCAACACTTTCAGTAAGAGAAAAAAAAAGGTGATCTAGTATTTTTTGTAACAACCTAGATGGAACTGGAGACTATTCTTCCACTGCAAGAATGGAAAAACAAACACCACATGTACTTAATACCAAATTGGAACTAGTTCATTAACACTAAGTTGCACATATGGGAGTAAAACTCAAAAGAAATTTGGGGGGGAGAGGAGAGAGGAGTAGGGTAAACTCACATCTATTGGGTGCAATGCACATATTCTGGGTGAAATGGCACACTCATAGCACCCAAATGTACAAATGCAAATCATGTACTCAAAATACATGTACTCTATAATATTCTGAAATAAAAAGTAAATTAAAAAAAAACACACAAAGACAGTGAGGGTGAAAATCCAGCAGGGCAGCGGGGAGAGCATAGGCACAATGGTTCAGGCCTGGATTCACCATTCAATAACTACGTACCTAGGGTTTATACTGTCTTGGTCAAGTTTTAATTTATAGTTATGTTAGTTTCCCGAAAATGAATCAGGGTTTTCCATCTTTTTCCACGTGTTTAAATAACACAAGTAATATAGATATTACCTGTTTTAAAGGTAAAATATAACTGAGTTACAAAGCTTTCTTGTCTTGCTACATATTTATGTAATTTTTCTTTTTTTTTAAATGGGTGACTTTTATTATCTTTCCAATCTAGTCTATAGTTATGAGTCTTTTTAGTGTTTTGGTTTTTTTTTTAAACCTCTTCTTGGGGGCCAGGTGCAGTGGCTCACACCTGTAATCCCAGCACTCTGGGAGGCCGAGGTGGGTGGATTGCCCTAAGCTCACAGAGTGAGAGCCATCTCTAAAACAGTAGCTGGGCATTGTGGCGGGTGCCTGTAATCTCAGCTACTCAGGAGGCTGAGGTAAGAGGATTGCTTGAGCCCATGAGTCTGAGGTTGCTATGAGCTATGACCCCACGGCACTCTACCAGAGAACAACAAAGTGAGACTCTGTCTCAAAAAAAAAAACCTCTTCTCTAATCAATTTTGGCATTTTATATTTCATAATAAATTATATAGTTCTTCCAGAGTTTTAAATTATTGTACAGAAACCTAGTATTCTCTTAAAGTTCTTTCACTCTATTCCGTGTCTATGGCATCTTTCTCATTGCTAACCTCCCATGTTCTTGCTTTCACTTCTTTTTGATGAGACTTACTGGGTTTCTCAGTTGATAATTCTTTTTTATCTTTTTTTAGTTTTTATGTATTTTATTATTTTTATGTTCAGATTTCCATCTCTTTTGGTTTGTTGTGATATTCTTTTTCTAATATTCCAAGTCAAATAATTTAATTTTAGCCTCACAATAATAAAAGTATTGAAGAAATAAGTTTTCTTCTGAATTTAGCCTGAGTTATAGCTTGCATATTTTGATATAAAGTTGTCTTTTTGTTATTTTCTAAGTAGTTTGCTTTTCACTTTGGTCTAAGATTATTTTGAATGTTCTTAATTTCCAGTAGTTAAATTTTCACTCCTTTTCAAATTTTTAATTTCTGGTTTTGTTAGATTACTTGTCATAATTCCAAAGCAAGGCTTAGAAAAAATCCTGTTTCCTGGAATGTTTTGAGGGTCTTTGCAGCCAAATATACATCCAAATAACATGATTAGATGAATAATGTGGTTTTTTGCTTGTAAAATGCATATTTCTCTCTCTCTACATATTTACATGTATTAGATATATACATTTATTAGTATGCTTCTAAAGTTATGTTATTATGTTTGTAAAGTTGTCCTTGTTTTCTGAGAGTTTCTTTGGTGCTAATGTGGCTTTGCACAGAAAGTAGTATATTGTCCCTTTATGGATTATACCTTTGGAAAGATCCCTCTTTTTTTCCTTGAATTCTGATATAGTCTAATATTGCTATTGTGGTTTTGTTTTCTTTTTGTGTATATATTCGTGGTATATATTTAATAGTCATTTTTTTTTTTTGCCCTTTCTTTGTCCCTTCCTTTTAGGTGTGTTTCTTATTACTAACGTCAAGCATGTGGGGAGCAGATGTGCCTCTCCAGGGGAACTCACGAGTGTCCACTGGCTTAGGATTTGCCGTGAACCACAGTAGTTGTGGTCTCTGTCCCAGGCTTCAATCAAAGGCAAGTCTTTCCCATGACTGGTCCTTTTGCTTGCATCTGAGGCCACGAAGAATACACTGAACCTGCTCAGTCCTCAAAGATATCTGGGAAATGCAGTCTCAGACTGACTATCTGAGAATTGCCAAAATGTTCTAGAGATTCTTTAGATGCATCGTTGCTAGGAGTGAAGTAGGGTCAATGAATGTGGCAAGGTCAAGGTCTTCTCTTATGTTTTAAAAATATTCACATTTCAGGTTTGCCTTCTTCTAAAGAGTAGCTTATATATGTACAGAGGGCTTACCACAGTACTATAGTATAGGTTCACTAGGATGCTGTCATCTTAGTATTTATCCAAAGTTATCTAATGGCTTTAAGGGAAGAAAAGATGGCAAAGACTATTTCAGAAGCCTATGCCATTCAGCCAAGAAGCTTGGCTATTGGTGCTCAGACTATCTTGACTGGAAGTTTTCTTTCCTTAAGCCATAAAGATTAAAATTTAGTCAAAGTTGAGACTCTATAAATGGGCCTCCATGTGAATTTCATCTTTTCCTTTGAGCTGGATTCACTTTCACTGGGCTGTCAGATGAGTCCTGTACATCTGACAGTTGCTTCAGACCTCAGACATGCTTGAATTACTTTAGGCAAATCATTTGAAGAGACAAGAGTATCAACTGTTCTTTATAAGGCTTCCTTGAAAACTGGTTTCAAATTTATCCACTATTTTTTTCTCTATCCAACTGGTGCCTACTTTTTACTATAGATTCCTTAGAAATAAAGAAATAAAGGCCATATCTGTAGCCATTTGGTTAAAATGAGATTTTTTTCATGTTCTATTGTAAAATAAAATTCCATTGTTTTTCAGAACTTCAGTTCATACGAATCATTTTCTAGGTATTATTCTATCAAGCAGCATTATTTAATGATAGATATATATAGTCTTAAAACAACAGAAACGACTTTGCTTAGGGATGACTGTGTTTATGCACACAGTGACACAGTAGACAAAATAAGACTCTCCCCTAACCTGGCCCTTAAATAGAACAGGCCTTCCTTTTTTCTTTGTTTTGCCTGTAATTTTTTGGTTTACATGATTAATGGGCTGCTTGTTGTTTGCTTTGTTTTGCTTTCCTTTTCTGGAATCTTTAAGACCTTACATCAAAGATATCATGTAAGATAAAAGTTTTACCTCTTTTTAACTGAACCACATTGAAAGAACAAATGCAAATTAAGATAGCTAGCATTAGACTAAATTAAAAGTATACTGTTTTACCGACTCTGTTGGAAATATTTTTAACTGCATGATTTAATCAAACAAAATCATTAGCTCTCTTTTTTCAAGGTAAACAACCTGTGCATATAAATTACTCTAGGCAAGGTATGTGATTATGAGGTATAAATAGAATCTTGATGGTAAGTACTCCACAAATACTCAGACATGTAAGATAATACGCAAAGCTCTTTCATTTGGTGGTTTAAAGCCAAGACCTGGAAGGAGTGATAAATATTAGAATAAGGGCCTTGCAGAGCACGTGGAACGTTTAATCTATTTAGGATTTGAAATGCAGTAAAATAGCCACGTCCCACTCTCTGGATTAATGCTCACTCCTGCATTTCAGGCTACCAGAAGAGAAGTGGCCGCAAACACAGCCGCCACCGTGAGGAGGAAGGCGACGCTCTGAGGCGACGCAGGCCCAGGGGAGATTCGCGGCGGCTATTGGCTTGGCCCTGGGAAGTGCTGGCCCGGTGTGATGTCTCAAATGCATGAGTAGCACCAAAATAATTTGCATGAAAATAATTTGTATCAAAGGGCTTCCAAGCACAGCAATATTTTAATGGGTATTTGGCTTCAGATTGCAGCCTTTCTGTCTTTCACTTCAAAAAACTTAAAAAAAGAAAAAGTGTCTGGAGTTGGTGCCGACCGCAGTACCCAGAGGCAGACGAGCCACAGAGAGCGGTGTAGGGATGGCGCGAGCCCGGTGCCAGGCACATGGAGGTGCTCAGTGACGGTCGCCATCATATTGTGGGAGAAAAGGGCGGCTGCAGGGGCGGGTCTGCAGACCTGGTGCCAACCTAAGATTTTCCACTTCCACTAGAATTCATTCTGCTAACTGAATGCTCGTGGGTAGAAGGAAATCGGCATCCTTGCCTGGATTTTACAATCCAGTCTTTCAGAAATGTCAGCCATCCACCTCTCCGGGCCTCAGTGTCTTCGGCTTGGTTAAAATTCCCCGCACTGTGGTGCCCTCTGACTCTTGGCCCCGCGTCCTTCCCTCGGCTCACTGTTTCCACTCCGGCTACAGGCGGTCTGGCCTCTGCTCCCACTCCTGCGGCCCTTGCCTGTGTCTAACCACTTGTCAACCCTTATCTTTCTTGATCTCTCCGCAGCAGTCTGCGCAGGGAATCCTCCCTCTGACTTGCAGCTCCTTCTGTCTTGGTTTCTGTGACAGCTCTGGCTACTCCTTCCCAGACTGCTCCAAGGTTCCTCCTCCTCCGGAGTGTTGTGTGCTCTGGCCTCAGCCGCCTCCCCATCCTACACCCTTTCTCTTTGCAATCTCATCCATTCCCATGACTTCACCCACCACATGCATGCTCATAAGGCCCAAATCTGTCTCTTTGGCAACAAGAGAACTCCAAGTCTCGACGTCAAAACTCTTGGTCCACATCCGTAACTGGTCTATCAGAGACACCTCAAGCTTACACGTACACGGGGGAACTTCAGATCTCCTTCGGACTGATTCCTTTCCTACCCATTTGCTTAAGCCAAAAATCATGTAGCTTTTCTTTTGTGTCCATGATACTTTGTAAATAACCTTATTAAAATGCTTATTGCCTTATAATTTTGTCTTTTTTATCTGTCTTTCCCAAGGAGACTGTGATCATTGTTACTCCCCAGCACATTGCCTGTCACAGAAGGAATCATTGAATTACCTTGGTATAGAGAAATGCTGGATAATGTTGTTAAGTAATCTTTAACTTGAATGACTAAACTGGCTGATATAGCTTATTACACAAGTAATGAATATCTTTGCACTTAGTTTTTGTTAGGCATTTAAAAACCTTTCTTTCTTTCTTTTTTTTTTTTTTTTTGAGACAGAGCCTCAAGCTGTCACCCTGGGTAGAGTGACGTGGCATCACAGCTCACAGCAACCTCCAATTCCTGGGCTCAAGCGAGTCTTCTGCCTCCGCCTCCCAAGTAGCTGGGACTACAGGCGCCCGCCACAATGCCTGGCCATTTTTTGGTTGCAGCCGTCATTGTTGTTTGGTGGACCCCGGCTGGACTCGAACCCGCCAGCTCAGGTGTACGTGGCTGGCACCTTAGCCCGTTGAGCCACAGGCGTTGAGCCTAAAAACCTTTCTTTAAAAAGAAAAACTTTAGGTATAATTTGCATCCAATAAAATGTACCCATTGTAAGTGTACAAATATGCACACTCATCACTGCGGTCAACATACAGAAAGTTTCCCTTATTCCAAATATTTTCCTCTCCCTTCTATCCATGCCTGGCCCTAGGCAACTAGTGGTCTGCTCTTGGTTTCTATATTAGCATTTTCTCTTCTAGAAATTGATATGAATTGAGTATGTATTCATTTATGTCAGGCTTCTTTGGCTCAATATAATTCTTTAAAAAAAAAGTACCCATGTTGCTGTATGTAGCAATAGTTCACCCTTTATATAGCTGAGGGATGTTCCATTCTAGGGATATGCCACATTTTTCCATTCACCTGTTGACAGACATTTGGGTCATTACCAGTTTTGACCTATTATGAAGATAGCTACTATGAACATTAATATGTTATATAAGTCCTTGTGTGAACATGTGGTTTTCTTTTGTTTTCAGTAGTAACACTATGGTAGAATTGCTGGGTTATACAGTATATATCTGTTTAACTTTATCAGGAATATACAAACTGTTTTCCAAAGTGTTTACATCATTTTATCTTCCAGCTAAAAATGTGTGAGAAGCCTATATCCTTTTCCACACTTAGTATTATTAGTCTTTTTGATTTTAGCCCTTTTACTGGATTTTTAGTGGTATCTTGAGATTTAATTTCAATTTTCATTGTGGCTAATGACGTTACAGATGGTTTTTTACTATGATGTTTGATATTAACTTGTTACTATTAACTTAGTATTGTACTAGATGTTACTTTATTAGCAAGCTAACCATTAACTTAGAACATCATCAGTTATGATGCAATGGCAATATCATAGCTTTGGAGTCAAAATTGAGTTCAAATATTGACTGCCACTTACTAGCTATGACTCTGGGCAAGTCATCCTGGGCCTTACAAAACAGAGCTGATAGTACTCATACCCTATGATTGTTTTATGATTTTAAAGGAATAATCGTAGAGCTTCCAGTGTAGTGCCTGAACATAAGAGCTCAGTAAGTGATAGCAGTTATTACACATATAGTTATTTTTCCTGTACTCATAATTAAAAGACATGAACTATCAAATTGTACCATCTGAGTAAAGAGTCTATGCTAATCAAAATAAAAGTACCAAATGCAGTTGATGTCTAAAAGTATGTTGCTGGGTAGGATTTTCACAATTCATTTGAAACTAGCATTACAAGGATTTTATATAAAGACCACAGAGAATCTCAAGAGAACAAGCAAACTATTTATGAAAAAAATATGACCCAAAATTTGTGCGTATGTTTGGCATTCACTTTACCTAAACATTGTTTCTTGGATTATGGTGATTCCAGCCTCTAGGCATGTTGCCTGGGTGCCTTTTTATCACTGTCTCAGAGAGAGCTGCTCTGATCTCTGAAAAAGGGTGGTTCCGCCTGCCACCAACAGATTCCACTACCCTGAATTACGATCTTCAAGTTCAAAACTATATGTGACGGCTCGGCACCTGTGGCTCGATGGGCTAAAGCGCCAGCCACGTACACCTGAGTTGGCGGGTTCGAATCCAGCCCGGGCCTGCCAAACAACAATGACAGCTGCAACCAAAAAATGGCCGGGCGTTGTGGCAGGCACCTGTGGTCCCAGCTACTTGGGAGGTGGAGGCAAGAGACTCGCCTGAGTCCAGGAATTGGAGGTTGCTGTGAGCTGTGATACCACAGCACTCTATCCAGGGTGACAGCTTGGGGCTCTGTCTCAAAAAAAAAACAAAAAAAAACTATATATGACTTTTCATTGACCTAGTACTGAATATAAAATGAATTATAATATTGGATTATTCACGAAAATAATTTATTTTATTGTCTGGATTTTTTATTCTAAAACATAAACTTCATAAGACCTGGTAGACAGCCTATCTTGGTCATGGATATATCTTTGGCACTCGATAAATTGTGCCGAGGCCACAGACATATATAGGTGTTCAATAAATGTCTGATGAATGAATAATCAATCAATAAATCAATTAAAAACAGCAAGTACAAAATGTATAAAAGCAAATTATATAAACAAATGTGTGTTCCCCTGCAATATTCCAAAATTAAAAAAAAAAAAACAAAAACAGCAGGTATGAAGTCTCTGAGGTAGGAAATATTGTGTCCTATCTCAGCCACTGCAAGTTGTTTAATGTGAGGGCTATATGCTAAGGACGATAATGACACCATTCAGAGGTGTCACACTCAGAAGTGCTTTGTCTGGTTATGCTAAAATGTTTACTTTTAGCACATCTCATCAAACCCCCACAACGACCTTGTGAAATCAGTACTATTATACCAACGTATTGATGTCGAGGCTGAAGCTCAGAGAAATTAAGGACAAACACTGATCAATGACAGAAGGCAGACAGATTTGCATGGGTTTGTATTTCAGGGAGATCATTAGAGGGGTTGTACAGAGAATAGGGTTGAGAAAAGTAAAAATGTCAGGGACTTGGTGAGGAAGCCATTAAATCCCTCCCATGGCTGTGGCACAAACAAGGGCAAGAGAGCTTAGATGTGAAGGATTTCCTAGGAGGCAGGCGGAACTGAGTGAGCAGCCAGATGTGGATGTGAAGGAGGGGAGGTGCCGAAGGATGACTCAGGAGGGCTGTGTGGGTTAGAGTCTCTAATCTCACATCCTTCACATCCTCCCAGTCCCAGGATTTGCCATGAGATTCCCAGAGGCAAGTTCCTCGTGCCTGAAGTTCTCCCGTGACCTAGGAAAGCCTGAGAGTCAGCACACATCAGTGTTTGGGCTGTTGGTGACTTTCTCTTTTCTTTTTGCAGTTTTTGGTCGGGGCTGGGTTTCAACCTGCCACCTCTGGTATATGGGGCCGGTGCCCTACTACTCTGAGCCACGGGCGCCGCCCTGGGCTGTTGGTGATTTTACCAAGATCGTGCTGCATCATGTATATAAAGCACAAATGTGGAAAGAACTCAGGGAGAAATAGTTTCCTTTCATCTTGTAGTCCCACCTTGTTGACCTCATCGTGCTAACTTTGATGTTGCAGAGGTAACATTTCAAGTATTATTCCTTCTTCAGCAAAACTAAGGCAGAGCTTAGGTGTCTGGAGTAATGGGTGTGTGGGGTCTGTGTGTGTGTCTTCACTTTATTTTCAAGTGGTTTTGGTGGTAGATTTCTTAAAAAGCTGCTTTACATATTCAACTCGTTCATTGTTCCTTAGTAACTTATTCATTCTACACAACACATATTTCATACACTCAGACTTCTGAGAAGGAACCGAGCCCTTTTAAGAGTTTGTGTTGTGGTGTGTTCAACAATGTGCTTCTGGCAACTCTGTGGGTAGGAGTTCAACTCCTTACAGCTGTAGCTCCCCGGCTGCTCCTCATAAAGAGTCACTCACTGTCTTGTTGCCTTCCCTAAAGCTTAGGAAATACTTGTGAGGCTTTGCTCAGCCCCAGAGGTGTTCCAGGTTCTTAAGCACAAGTCAAGGCAGGCTCCGACCAGTGAACCAGATTATCCTATGACAGACAACTCTCCATACAAATTCTGGGCAAGTAGACCTTGACATTGAACTTTTCTCTCTTTTAAGTTGTTTTTATTGTCTCTATCCAGTAAAATGGTTAAAGGGAAATACTACCCAACAAATAATGGTTTCCAAAGGAAACCTCCCAGTTCAATGAAAGAGTGTCTTCCTTACTGTGGGAGATGCCGTGTTGTAAGTGGGTGTTTTGTATACTCAGTTGAAATAAAAACAATAGGTTGGTCTTAAAACTGTTAATGACAGAACACATGGCATAAATTATACTGTAAACTCCAAACAACTCTGAAATTATAAACATTGCTTAGTCAAAGTTTTTTTTTTTTTGTTAATGATGCCCTGATGTCTCTGGCATCGCCCAGTGATTTCAGTCAGTACTATTTTACTTGAAAGGAGGAATTTCTTTTCCAAAAAAAGTCTATCTAAGAAAAGCTGTCTTCCTGGCCGACTTCATGAAACATCTTGCTCCAATGGCCTGTGTCATGTCTTGCCTGGGGCTGAAGCCAGGCAGTATGAGATAGACAGAAGATTAGAGAAAGGAGTCATGTCATGGGGAGAGACTGCAGGCTTGGTCCTGCCATGGGCAAGAGGCTGACTCAGGTCAGTGGGAACTGTGACTAAACAGAGACTGTCGGGGCTCTGAGCCAACGTGTTTGCGATCTGGTAAGAGTTAGCATTTAATTAGGCAGATCTTCCTTCATCTGACTAGAAGAAAGAGTTCTCTGGGAGTGGGGAAGCAGAGAGGTGTTTTCTAAATGGTAAGAATAGTATTTACATCATTCACAGCTGACTTGTTAGGCACTTGGTATATGCCAGGCTCATGGCCAAATATTGGAGATACATTATCTTATTTCATCTTAATCCCTGAGGTGGATTCTATTTTTGTCTCTGTATTATAGATGGACACTAGGGCTCAAAGAAGTTAAACTTTGCCCAAGATCAACATAGCAGTTACTGAGGAAGCAAGGATTCTAACCTAGGTCATTGTGTCTGTAACAGCTGTTATGCTTCTTCCCTGAGGATTAATTAAGAAAGTGTGTGTAAAAGTGTCTTTGAAAGAGCAAAAGCGATATATAGGCGATATATAGGCGAGAGACGAACTCTGGAGTCAGAAGAGCAGATCCCTTCCACCTCTTAATAGCCCTGAATGTTAGATTTGTCAATAAGACAAGGTCTGCTGGTGGTCTTCTACTCCCAATATTGAGATATGAGTTGGAGGCCAAAGGCCAAAGTCCAGCCCATCTTTGGTCATCACGGTGAGAGCCTATTCTTTCAATGCCCATCTATAGCAACTGTTCTACTTGCTTTGAGTCTGAATTGGCTTCTGTCTCTTCATCCTAAGAATTTTTTTCAGGCTATCCCCAAATTATGCTTTTACTCCAGGCCCAGTGGTGTCCACCCCACAGACTATGAATGCAGCCCACCACAAAATCATAAACTTAAAATATCATGAGGGGTTTTTCTGACTTTTTGGTGGAGCTCAACTGCATGATTCTCAAGCATGAACTTTGTAGACAGCAATGTGGAATCGCAACATCACATAAAATAAACACACATAGGCTCTTGCTATCTGTGTGCATGGCTTCAGTTTCATGGCTGTGTGTGGCTTCCCGTGTATAATCTTCTAATTGGCACCATGGGACATTATGTGTGCTTGTGGTGACTCAGCGAGGCAGCGATCATCAATAATATTTCAACCTAACATTGCAACATTAGGTGTTTAACGTTAGTTAAGAAGGCAGGTAAGCATTCTTATTTGATTATTAAGGTATTTCCACATCTTGGTAGTGCCCCACCGGTCTGTATAATTCACCATATTCCTCACCCTGCATCAGTAGCCAGGAAGTGGAAAGGCCCAAGCTTTGCTTTCTATTTTTCTTTCAATTAATTTTCACAATAAAAGTAAACATGGTCCCTTAGCTATTATTATTTTTTTCATTCAAGCATGGCTTCTACAGTATATCAAGAGAAAACAGAACCCCCCCAAAATAAATTTATGGATGAAGGAAGATTGCTCAATGAAAAGGGTCAGATGACTACTTTTTTATTGAGGCAAATAATAAGGCACTCTGCTTAATTTGTAAGGAATTGGTGCAACCTGTCAAAGACTTTAATTTGAAAAGGCATCATACAAAAAAAAAAAAAAAAAAGGCATCATACGCAAATCATGCTTCCAAATTTGATGCATATGAAGGACTATACTATAAGGAAAAAATAACAAATCTAAAAAAATGTCTGTCTTCTCAGCAATTTTTTTTAAATGTTACAGCTGTGATGGATTCCATTGTAAAAGCTAGTTATGTGGTAGCATATTTAATAGCAAAAGAATCAAAGTCATTTACTGATGGTGAGTTTATTAAGCAATGTATAGAAAGCATGGCAGGTATAATTTGCCCTAAAAGGGGGGGATTGCTAAAATCAGTTTTGCGCACCAGCCTATATCTAGGAGAATTGAAGAAATTGGAAAAACCTATTGAAAGAAATTTGGAGAGTAAAGCTGTTAATTTTAAAGTCTCTGCTTTGGGGATGGCTGATGGCACTGATGTGACAAAGATGGTTCAAATTGCTATGTTTATTAGAGGTACTGACATGAATATAATGATGAAGAAATGGCTTCTTTACTGCCATTAAAAGACTCAATTGAATCAAGAGATTTATACAAAGCAGGAAAAAAATGTAAAGCAATTTTCCTTGTCTGTTGTCAAGATATCTGGTGACTCTGGCAAAAGAGAGGGATGATAGAAGAGAATACATGGAGTTTCATTGCACGGTACCTCAAGAACATCTGTGCACAAAAGCATTAAAAATGGATAACATCATTCAAATCATTATCAAGAGAGTTAGTTTCATAAGGGCCAAGGGACTGAGTCAGCACCAAGTACATGAATCCCTTGAAAGTATTGATGTTGACTATGGCAACATTATTTACTTTTTGGAAGTAAGATGGTTAAGTCAAGGCCAAATGTTGAAAAGATTTTATGATTTGCAACATGTTATCAAGTCATTCATGAAATCACAAACCAAATTTGTACAAGAACTTGATGATGAAGACTAGCTCACAGATTTGGCATTTTCAGTGCATCTGACTGCTCATTTAAATGAGTTAAACACATATCTTTGAGGTGAAAACCAACCTACCAATACAATGTTTCAAATGATAGCAGCAAGTTTTCAAATAAAACTAAAATTATGGCAAGCTCAAATTAAGGCAAATAAGTTTATACATTTCAACATGTTGGGTAAACCCAGTCCTATGAACCGCAAAAAATACTCAGCCTTGCTTTTCAATTTGGTACAGAAATGTGAAAACAGATTTCAAGATTTCCAGGAAAATCATCAACATTTTGGTTCATTTGCAACTCCATTTTCATTCACGATAAATATGTCATCTGCCAATGTTCAAATGAATGCACAGAGCTGCGATCTGATATTCAACTTCAGGAAAACTGTGTCTCTTTACTGAACTGGATTGCTTCATAATCATGCCTTACTTATGTTATCACTTTTTGACAGCACCTACACATGTGAGCAACTATTTTCAAGAATGAAGGACATTAGGGTAAAATTAGAACCAAAGGTTCTGTTGAGAACCTTGAGAGCTCACTGAGATTTGCAACTACTTCCCTGGAACCAGATATTGATGCATTAACTTCTTAAATACTATGTCGAATATCTCACTAGTTTCATGTTGCCCACTTTTCCTTTACTTTTTAATAAAAACATTGAAAAAAAGATATTTTATTACTTAGATGTGTACATTTTCTGTATTAGTGATCACAAACTTGACCTGGCTTAATGATTTAAAAAGACTCTCTGAATCGGCTATTGAATTAATTATGATATGAGGACCTTTTTCTTATCTGTAGTGTTGGATATCATGAAAATTATGCATGGACAGAACTCTGTTTTTGCTCATCACCTTTCATTAGTGTTTGTGTATTTAATGTATGTGGCCCAAGACAACTCTTCTTCTTCCCATGTGGCTCAGAAAAGCCAAAAGTTTGGACAGCCCTGCTCTGCTTTTGGTCAGGTGAGAGAAAGGCAAGAAAGTGTAAATGGCTTGATTCAGCACTTTCCTACTGCTAGAAAAACAGATGTGTGCCTGTCCTGCAGTTAATGGAAAGGTAGCATGGTTTCTATAAACAAAGACTCTCTTTGACATGAAAAGGACAATTTAAATGAAGAGAAATGTTATTTAACTCCAGAACAACATTTTCTCCTGGCTAAAAATGGATTGGGCAGTTGAGCCAGGCAGCACACGTCTCCAATCTGACAGATCCCTGCTGCCTGGTGAAGCTTTTGTGCAAATGCTCCATGGTCCCTGAGTTCATTCATGTGGGACCTGTCCCTGTGTCACCTTCATTCATTCAGTGAATGTTTGGTAAGCCTCTACTCTGCTAATTCTATGCTGTTTAGATGGTAAACAGTCCCTGTCCCAGAAGGGACCGTGACTTAGAGGGGGAATTACAGTATAAACAAAACAGTAATAGAAGATGGAATGTGCTTTGAGAAAAGTTCAAAAGTGATGTAGGAAAGGCAACCTGCACCTGCCTCTGATGATGGGAAAACAGGCGATGTCAGAGCAGTTTGTCTTCTGTTAGCGCCACAACAGGGTGCTGAGAAGCAAGAGGTAGACAATGTTTGTTCATTGTCTCTGATTCATTTCTCATTCTCAACAGCAGATTGGGGTACATTGAAGACTATGCAAATAGAGATTTAAGTAAAATTTAATATTTTTATCCATCTGAATTTAGGGAATCAGTTGTTAGTCACAAGGTCATCCCAGATGGTGAAGGGAAATATTTGTCTTCCACCTTACAGATGGTACCAACCAGCGCTGGGCAAATTCAAACGCTTTGACTTCACATGGCACTGCATATTCATATACAGAGACACTTGAGGCTTTTTATGTTCTGAATATTATTTGTGAGAAGCTTTGAGATGTCATGAGTGTAGCTTGTGCTTCTGAACCAATTCTATCCCTTAGGAGCTATGTGGGAAGCTGAGCAAGTTGTTTTGCTGGGCCTCAGTTTCCCCACATATAACAAGGATCATAGAAGCCATTTAAATGTGTGTATATATTTCATTAAATAGCATATATATAGACACTGTTTATAGATGGCATACATATATTTTTACAGCTTGAACATATTATAAAATAATGATTAATATTTAAAATTCTTTTTAACTAGATATCACTATTTGCATTCTCAAGAGCCTCTCGAACACAAATTCCCGCCAAGGAGATGGAAGGAGAACAGGTTAGTCTTTAGAAGATGTTTTGGAAAAGTATTTCTGTCTATATCACATTTTTGGCAGTTTCCAGAATAGTAGGTCCTGACAATGTTCCAACAGTTATCACCTATGCTCTTCTGAACAATGATCTTTTAAAAAGGCTGCCTATGATCCTCATCAAAAATAGTAAGAATTTATAATTTGGACTTGTGAATTTTCCTCTTTCTACTTGAAACTCGAATACTTGTTTTAAAAAGTCTTTTTAAAGAAGATCATTTTTTTCTTTTTGGATATGAGAATTGTGTCCCCAAGTTCAATCCAAACAAAATTTCAGTTGTGAAATTACAACCCCTACCTCTGAATGGAAACCGTGGAGCCCTTTAGCCAGAGTGGCAATTGGCAGTCCTACCTTGGTCTCCAAGGACACACACAGTGGGATACCAACCAAGAAAAAGAAGAGGGAAGGAACACGAGGGGAAATGCTAAAACCATCTACAGAGTTGGGTTTTGTACGCTGCTGGTAGAACAGTTTCTTCTTGTTATCTTTTGTAGGGTCCTGTCTCCCTCCCATGACTACATTTAAAAGAATAAGTAGCAAATGTCTCCTACAACAGTGATTTCAGAGAGCTAGTGCAGTTTACCACAGAGAGAGTCAGAGTGGGGCTCAGGAAAGGGGCTCTATCCTGGCTTCGTCATCAAGGCACCAAGCATTTTGCTGCAGGTTCCTTGCCCTCCCTGAGACCCAGAAGCATCATCTGTAAATGTGGACTTTAACACTAATTACCCACTTCACTGGCAATGGTGGAATTTCAGTTTTCCTGGCAGAGGTAGAGACCCGGGTCTCACCCTTCCAAATACTTAGACTCAGGGGTGCTGATGAAGACAGAGCCCACATTATGACCCATCCTCTATTCCTCTCACTAGTCCAGAGTAGGGGAGAATTATCCCACAATGTGGGTGCTGACATTTTTTCCCTGTGCTCGGTGCCCACCAGCCCTGCCTTCAGATGATTTAGGCAGCCTTGAGAGCAGAACCTACCTGGTTTGGTGCCTCATTCCCACTCATCCTGCTCCAGGAGCAGGGGTACTAGGAGTCCCAGCCCAGACCTGAAGGATGAAAGCCCTTTGCCACCATCAGCCTGTGGTCTGAATCATGGACCAGATCCTGTAACTCTGGTTCATCGTCCCAGTGGACACTTTTCTTTTCCAGCAACAGCTGAGATTGTTCTTTTTGAATTTCTTGTTCTCTGAAAAAGGGAAATTGATTAAAACCCTTAGACAAATACATGAGTCAGAAGTTGGTTAAAATGGGTTTTGAGTAAAAACAGAGATAAAACAAAGGAATTAGAGGATAATTAAAGCAAAAATTAATGAGCCCCTCCTCTATCTCAGTAGAGATGCACATCTCTGATTACTATCGTGCCACGACACTGCTATGGTTTGTTGTCCAATTAAGTGGTTGTCAATATGGTCTTTTATGGGCCTTGGTTCACCACGTGGTGGTCTTAGCTGAAGACAGACTTTAGCAACCAATGCTCAGTGAAATGGCTTAGGTTTCTATTATGCCACTCTCTGGCCATCATTTCTTTCTCCTTACCTTTCTTCCAGAACACATTTGTGTATAACATATGTGTGGAGTCTTCAAAAGAGCCCAACTTATATAACCAGTACAGGCATAGGTACAAATAGAAACTGCCCCAGTATTTACTTGCGGATTATTTTCTACATTTTTTCCATTTCCAAATCCTCCCAAAAGACCAATTTTCTTTGGTAACAGAGAATATATTTCTCTTTAAGTTTGTAAAAGGAGCTACATAAAATTCTCCAGACACATGTTTAAAATGTGTGGTCAAACTGGCATCTTTACTTGGAAATGGCCAGTGGTAGAGAATTTTTAAGTTTGTCTGATGATACCTCAAAGGGATTTTTTAAAAAATGGAACATTAGGCCCTCAATTATGAATTGTTCCCACATTTCAGATCTGCCCAGTGGACCTTTCAACTTCAAACTGTTTTCGTTATTAAAGAAAAAATTCATTATTCATTTATGAAGTCTCGTTCTTCTTAGTGTTTTGACTTTAGAGAAAGAATTAATTTAGAAAGTTAACCTGTGGAATAAACTGTCTCATGTGAACCCATTTAGAGACAAATGGGTTTCTATAACATGCAATGTATGATCAATTTATATTTCTGCAAAACATTGCCATATTCAGCAGATTCAATAGGCCTACTGTTCATGCAAAATGTAAGCTATGGGAAACTTGCCTTTCCAAACACCAAGAAAGAAGTTTCCCTCCTAGGCTGGAGTCCTCTGCTTTGTTGATCCAAGATGTCAAGGACTGCCACCGTTACCTGATACAGGCAAAGACTAAACCACAGCTAAGACACATTTGAAACTCAGCTGAAGATTAAAACACTCTGAACTGCAGAAATTGATGGGAAAGTGGATGACCCAGATGGGAAGGAGGAAAATATACCCAATATGTCCAACAAGATTTTAAAGGAAGGAAATATTGAAAGTTGGGTAATCTATCTTCTATAGGACACAAAGCTAGAATGAATTTGCTTAGAAGGTCACAAACAATGGACTTCTAGCAGTCATTGGGAGGCTGGGCCCTGCCACCAGACAAATAGGGGTTTGACTTCCTGCTCGTCAGCTGAGTGACCCTGGAGTTTTGCTTATTTTTCCCTGTGGCTCTTTCTTCACATGTAAAATAGGGAAATAATTTCTACCTCAGAGTTCTTGTAGTAATTAAATGAAAATGATTTTCATAATGCTCTGACAAGCACCTGATGCTTTAGTGCTCAATAAATAGAAAGAAACCCGTTAAATTTCAGCTTTGTTCTAGCTAGGATCTATAGAACAATTTAGTCTTTACTCTTTTTAAAAAACAATATGTGGAAGACTTAATTTACATACCACGTAATTCACCCACTGTAAGCATGGCCTTTAAAGATTTTTTGGAAATTTATACGACTGATGATTGTGCAACCATCACTCATTCCAAATCCAGTTTTAGAACATATACATCACTACAAAATTCCCTCATGTCTGAATTAATCTCTGCCTAAGCAACCACTAATCCACTTCCTGTCCTTATGTATGGTGTTTACCATCACTGAACATTTTATAGAAATGCAGTTATATAATATTTGCATTTGGATGTTTTGACTTAGTGTGAAGGTTTTGAGAGTCATTCTTGTTGTAGTATGCACCATCTGCTTCTTACTCATTTTTATTGCTGAATACAATTCTGTTACATGAATATATCATATTTGATGGACATTTGTATTGTTGACATATATTGACAGCCTTGAGAGCAGAACCTACTTGGTTTGATGCCTCGTTCCCACTCATCCTGCTCCAGGAGCAGGGGGACTAGGAGTCATTGTCCATCATAGTTGATGGACATTTGTATTGTTCCCAGTTTGGGGCTATTATGAATAGTGCTTATACATATGTTCACTTACATGTCATGTGTGGCCATATATCTTCATTTACCTTTCCTAGGAATTGGAATCACTGGGTTGCATAATACATGTGTATTTAACATTTTAATAAATTGCCAAACTGTTTTCCAAGTTTCTGCACCATTTTATGTCTCTCCCAGTCATGGGAGAGCATTTCAGTTTCTCCACATCCTCACCAATGCTTGGTGTTGTCTGCCTTTTTCACTAAAGTCATTCTAGTGGATATGTAGAATTATGTCATTGTGGTTTTAATTTGCATTTCTCTAAAGAGTAATAATGCAGAATATCTTTTCATGTGTTTGCAAGCAGTCCATAAATCTTTGCTGCTGAAATATCATTTCAAATTGTTTGCCCATTTCTTCATTGAGTTGTTTATCTTTGTATTTTTTTTTTTTTCTTTTGAGACAGAGCCTCAAGCTGTCACCCTGGATAGAGTGCTGTGGCATCACAGTTCACAGCAACCTCCAATTCCTGGGCTCAAGCGAGTCTCTTGCCTCCACCTTCCAAGTAGCTGGGACTACAGGCACACACCACAACGCCTGGCCATTTTTTGGTTGCAGCCGTCATTGTTGTTTGGTGGGCCCCGGGCTGGATTCGAACCCGCCAGCTCAGGTGTATGTGGCTGATGCCTTAGCCCATTGAGCCACAGGTACCGAGCCTATCTTTGTATTGTTAAGTTATATGCAGTCATTATAAATGCTAGATACACATCATTTATTAGAGATGTGATTTGTAAATATTTTCCTCCCACCCTATAGTTAATCTTTTGCATTTAAAAAGACAACATTAAGGAAATAAAAGGTTTTACTTTTGAAAATAAAAAAGTTTTACTTTTGAAATAAAAATATTAAATTTTTCTAATTTTATCAATTTCTATGGATATAATGGAGTATGCTTTTCCTTTTCATATCTAAGAACTCGTTGCCTAATGAAAGGCCACAAAGAATTTCTTCTGTTATTTTTCCCAGTTTTGTAGTTTTAGGTCTTTTTTTTTTCAAGAGAATTAAATCGTTTATTGATTACACATGATAATGGTAGATACACAAGCTTCATTCTCATCTGTAATTTTATCTGGTACCATTATTCAATTTAGATATATTGCATAGGATATGCCAACAATCACCTT